>PVKA01002456.1:0-124718 GCA_004027165.1 Ctenomys sociabilis | reverse complement strand
CCCGCCCTGCCCCGCCACACCCCGCCCCGCCCCGCCCCAGAGCGACTCAGCACTTCAAAGCCATATAAAGAGGTTGAGGAAGGGTTCTGCCACTGTCTTGGAGCAGCTGCACCACTTCAGAGGAGCCCGGATCTTCGCAGCAGCTGCCACCACTTTCTCAGAAGGGCTCCAGTCTTCACAGAGGCATAGAAGGGAGAGGTGTGAGAGATGCCACGACTACTGCTCCTCCTCTGCTCTTTGCTGTTTTCTGCTGCCGAGAATTGCTGCCATCTGCCTTAAAACCAGCAGAGATGGACTGAAACCTCCACTAACTGTGAGCTGAATAAACCTTCCCTTCCATAATTTTGGGGTCAAGGTATTTTGTCTCAGCAACAATGAAAAGTAACTGAAAAAAAAAAAAAAGGTCCAGCAGTTCCCTTCCCTGTAAGGGGCTAGGGAGATGGCTCTGTGGAATAAGCACTTCCCTGGCAAGTGCAAGGGTCTGAGTTCAATTGCTGGTTCTGTCAAAAAAAAAAAAAAAAAAAAAAAAGTAACTGAGACAACAGTCAACTGATCTTTTACAAGTGCTTGAAAAATAATTGGTGGGAAAAGCATAGCTCTTCAATAAACAGTGTTAGCTACACTGAAAATCCACATGAATGGGAGACAAAGTTGGACCTTACCTTACATTGCATGCAAAAATGTGACACCGTGTATTAAAGATTTAAACATGAGACAGAACACCGTAAAAGCTCTAGAAAAAAAACTGGAGGAAATTCTATGTGACATTGGCCTTGGCAATGACTTTTTGGATATGACTATGAAAACACAGGCAAAACCAAAAGTAAACAAGTGGGCTCATGAAATGGTAGGATTTCTGTGCAGCAAAGGAAACCATCATCAGAATGAAGTGGCAACCCATGAAATGAGAGAAAATGCTGGCAAGCCACAAGTAGGATAAAACATTTATATATCTGAGATATTACATTATTACATGGTTATATATTTTCAAACTTAAACAACTGAATAATAAAAAAATCATAACATTCTGATTAAAAATAGACAAACCACCATAATGGACAGCTGGCCAATGAAGACATGCTAATGACCAATATGCATATGAAAATGCTCCTTTTTACCAATCATCAAATCACCATGCAGACCCAAATCATGTCATTTTACACCCATTAGTATGCCTGTCCTCAAAATGTCCAAAGAGAGTGGGTGTCAAGGGTTTGAAGAGATGGAAATGCTTCACATGTTGTTATTGGAAGTGTAAATTGGTACATAGATCATGGAAACAGTGTAGAGCTTCAAGCAGTTGAACACAGTGCTACCTTCCAAGCTCGCAAGTGCATTGCTACTGGTGTATTTCTAGGTTCACATCCGTAGGAGGAAAGTCAGCATGTTGGTGAGAAATCTGCTTGCCATGTCAGTGCAGCATTAGTCCTGTAGCAAAGACACAGAAACAGCCAGTGTGTACTGACACATGAGCATATAAACAAAGTAGACAGATGGACAGACAGACAGATGGGCAGGTGGATGGAGAGAGATGATTCTGCTGCAAAATAAGAAGAAAATTGTGCCACTTGTGACAATACGGATGGAAGACAAATACTATTTGATTACATGCACAATCTAAAATTGGTGAACTCACAGAGGCACAGTGGAAGGGAAATTACCAGGAGCTGCCGGGTGGTAGAAAGGGGCAGCTGGTAGTTGAAGGGCATGAGACTGCGGCTCTCTGATGAGTATGTTCTGGAAGCCGCTGTGCGGTGCAGCAAAGTGAGCTGGCAGTACTGTGTTTTACAGGTGAGATTCTCTCTGACAGGAGATCATAAATTAACTAGCTCAACTGTGGAAATCATTCCCAATACCACTCATGAGATACCTCAAAATATCACCTAAAATAATTTTTATTTTTCAGTTACACTTGACCAAAGATGAGGAAGAGTAGGAAGAATAACCCCCACTGAGCAAGGGCAGAGGCCCAAAGAGTGGTCTTCTGGCCTCGGTCTCTCTTCAAAAGCCAGAGGGAGGGGGGAGGTGAGCAGCTCCTCCTGGGTCATTCTGTGGCCCCTCAGCCACCAGCAAGAAGCTCTGGGGAGGAGGAGCCTCCGCTGGGATTTGGGCCTGGCAGTTTCAGTTGTGGAAGGCAGACCTTGTGGATGGAGAGGTGTGGAATCTTCCAGGTCAAGGAACTTGTATCTCAGTGGGGTTGGGGCCTTTGGTTGCTCAGCTTGTTTAGTGATAGAAAATCACTCCCACTTTTTAACCTGCCTAACAGAGTTTGTCAAATAACTCTATTCTCAGGTGGTAGCCTACCTTTTTAAATTTCACTTTCTTCCCTCCAAAAATATAATTATCTTTGCTAGGGTGTGTAGGGCTTTGTTCTCTATGCTACTCATGGGCTAACATGCCAGGGGACATTTATGAATAGTAGAGGACTGGTTCCTTTAGACAGCAGTTTCCAAGCTGTGAAGTCCTGGGGAACCAGGCTGTTAACGTAGGGGGTGGTGCAGAAGCAGCATAGTTCTGGCTCAGGCCCCTTGGACAGCACAAGCACATGGCTGCTTTTGCTGCTAGAGATTTGGCTCCTGAAACTGCAGAGGAAAGGGACTTTCTCACCCCTGTGGCCCTGGGTCCATGGAGTCAGGCTTCCTCTTAGCACATGGTGGGGCCAGGCGACCAGAGAGGAGGACTGCCTGCTGCCCCCTGCACTACGGCCTCAGCCAGCCCTGTGTGCTCAGCGGGCCCGATGCTCTGATCTGCTGCCTGCCCGGCTTTCCCCATCTTGCACCTTCTGCTCCACAGAGCTCGCCCATCTCCTGGGGAAACAGGAAGTAGGAAGGGAAAGTAAATAAGGTAACAAGGCGCCTCCTTGCTCTGCTCCTTTCCTGCCTCTGCTTTGTCACCCAGGCTCAGAGCCACACCCTGGAAGTTCCCAAGCTGCAGTCAGCCTGCATTCTGGGTTTCTTGGGCTCCCAGCTGTTCCAGGTATGAGAAGCCCTGGACCAAGAGCTCCACCTTACAGTGGGTCAAAGGGAAACAGCAGCAGCCTGCTCAGCAGCACAGCACACACTGCTGCCCACTGCTTGACTCCTGGAGGTTTTCCTTCTGCCCTCACTGCATGCATTTGCATTTTTCAGCTCTAGGAGATGGAGCACTCATGATAAATCTGGGCCCTATTATCTATCCATCTGTCTGTCTATCTTTCTGTCTGTCTATCATCTATCTATCATCTATCTATCTATCTATCTATCTATCTATCTATCTATCTATCTATCTATCTATCATCTGTTATCTTTATCTGATAATAAAGGTTGATAAACATATATGTTGTGGACACAACGTATAAGACCCTGCTCAGGTGAACTTTATAGTTCTGGTTTCAGGTTCACTGAGGGTGCTCAGGATGACAGCTTTCAAGTCTATCTGATGGTTTTTCCTAGGGCTGAGGTCAAAGAGAGGCCATGTCTGTCCACATCCATCACTGGGTGGGGAAGAGGCAGAACTGGGGCCTAGCGTTTTGCCAGTAAGGAGACACTGAGCAAGCACAAGACAGAGGGAGAGTGGGTCCTGGTGAGGGAGGAAGGGGGCCTCAAGGAGGGGCTGATGGAAGGGTTTGTATTCCTCCCACTGCCTCAAGATTTGCTACCCTATGCTGTACCAACCAGTAGAAACCCATGCCTGCCAGTCCTTGGCAATGAGGAGAGTACTGGGGACCAGAGCAGTTGGAACCCACAGCCTCTTGCCCTCATACTTTCCATGCACTGAGACCTGACTTCCAATCTGGCCTGCAGTGTTCACTGGCCCCTCTCCCTGTGAAGCGAACTGGAATCCTGTGTGCCTGCATACATGGTAAAAGTGGCAGGAGAGTAACAAACTTGGGAGAAGTTTTCAATCAATAAATGTCTGCTTTCTTTAGCTCTCTTGCACCTTGTAATTGCTTTCCTGTGGCTGAGACTCAGTACCTGAGGCCCACAACTTAAACAAAGAAAGGTTTAAAGGAGTTCCCAGTTTCAGAGGATTCTGGTCCTGGGCCTCTAGCTTCAAGGCCAAAACATCATGGAGGAAGGGTGTAAGGGAGCTGAGCGCTCAGCTTGTGGTGGTCAGGACGCAGAGCAGGGACAGTGCTTGGGAAAGGGGTGAGGGACAGGTATGGTGGCTGCAACCACATCTCCATGGATCACCACGCGCACCAAGTGTACAATCTGCTGGTCATTTCTGCTGGACACTTCGCAGCACGGAGCAGCTGGCATACCTGGCTGTTCCACACTACTCCAGTGCAATGCCTCTGAGGCGTGTGCTCTAGCCTGGCCTCAGCATCCCCAGGGGAGTGAGCTCAGTGCCTGCTGGGCACTCGCTTGGAATGCACCTATCAGGTGCTTCACTTCTCCTGCGCTCCTCCAAGACACTGGGTGAGCTCATGTCTCAGATAAACAGCTGGCCTGTAATCTCGCCTCACAGCCTGCTGCTGAGGAAGTTGGCCCTGGGGCAGAGATCTTGAGGGACAGCATAGGTAGGAGGAGGAAACCCAGCAGCTGCCACCAAGGCCAAAAGCGGTGAAACGGGGGACGGGGGACGGGAAGTGTGACTGCACATTCCTAAACTGCTTTTTTTTTTTTTTTAGGGAAGGGTTTTCATTTGGATACTACATTTATTCTTTTGTTGTTGTTGTTCTGGTGAAACCCGGGATTGATCTGAGGCCCTTGCACTTGCCAGGGAAGTGCTTATTCCACTGAGCCATCTCCCCAGCCCCTGGATATTACATTTAAAATTGCATTATTTTTCAAGTATATGACATTTAAAAGGATAGGAATTTTAGCAAATTTTTCTCTCGTTGTAGTGCCTGCCTTTAGTACACTTGTGCCCTGTGCTTGCCAACCCCGACTGATGTGTCATACTGTGTCTCCTGCTTAAATGGCATTCAATGTTTCCTTCCACTATGTAAATTTCCCCCCCCATCACTATTTGATTTCTCTATACCAGAAGAAATTCAGACACTTAAAAAACTGCAAGTCACTTAAGCAACAGTTTTTATTACGAGGAGATACGGCATGTGCTTTCTGTATGTGCCCTAAAGACACCTGGAGGTCAAGTCACAGAACACAGGCATAGACAAGGCTTTCCTGATGAGGAAGCAGATGCATAGGCTCCCATCCTCCCTGGTCCTTTTTAAAAAAATTTTCATAATTATGGATTCAATTTATTATATGCTTAACATTTTCCAGAGTGTGTAGTAGATAATAGGAATGCAAAGAGCAAGAAGCAACTATTTCTGCTCTTACAAACCTGGTTGTGTAGACAAACAATTCACTGAGGGCACCCCCACCTACTTAAAAGTAGTTAGCTATGTCTGGAAATAGTTTTGATTATCATAATGTTCAGGGAGTGCTACTATGATCTAGTTTTGATTATCACAACTTTCGATCCCTGGACCTTTTGGAGTCAGTGGTATGTTTGGGAAATGATGGCTGACTGAGCCAACATACTAGGTACTTTTCCCTCTAAGTTCATTAATTACTATGCAGAAAATCACAGCCTTTACCAAAGCTATGGTATGTAGTCTAATGAATTACAGTTTTCTACAGAGATTAGAAACACTTTGAAGATAAAAGATGACTCTTACCTTTCTGAAGAATGCTTGAGTTTTCAAACACTGCAGAGAAACTGTCCTTGGTTCAGCTGAACAAATACCTGTTTGAGAGCAGGCTGTGTGGGAGAAGAGTTTGCTACCTACCTCATAACTGTTAGTCTAGTTCTGGAGTCATTAGAACAAGTAGTTGATGTCTGTTGTCCTTGTAGGGTTAAATGCGATTGCTTATAACTTGGGGAAGGGGTATAAAGCTCCCAACGTTGGAGGAGTTGTGTGACTCATGAAAGGACTGCAGAACTGGAGCCCCGTGTGTTCTGCCTTGTGCCCATGCCCCACGGAGACCTTGCAAATGTCTTTCCCACTGTGGAGAAGAGCCTGGGCCTCTAGTCTTGCGTCCTGCCTCCGCTTCCCACGCAGACACAGGGACACTGTGGCGAGCTTGTGCCGGCCTTTCTCTCTGCGTTCCAGGTTGTCTAGTTAAGCACCTGGAGACTGGGAGCTGCTGGAAATAAACAGCAGGCTTGGAAGCTTTGTGGCTTCCAGCACCTTCGCAGTGCTTCCTCTTTGCTTCCTAGATTCTAAGGTCTTTACCAGTTCCTTGTGTCCAGGAATAAGACTCTTGAGTTCTCCTGGGTTTAGACAGACAAATGTTTTGTATTTTTAAAATATGACCTATATCTGTCAGGCACTGGGGAGGGGAGGAAGAGTTGGAACAAGTAACTAAGGAGTGGTGTGAGACTGCTACTGTCTTTGGTTCCGTTCAGTCAGCCTGCTCTCTTCCCGCCTGCATCTTTTGCTTTGCAAAAATGACAGCCTTGTTGCCAGCCCACTCCCTGCATGGCCCTGGGTGAGTGCAGATGGGAGCCTCTGGCTGCTGGCCGGCCTGCGCAGAGCCGCTCTGCTCCCGCATGAGGTCATCGCCTCTCCACGCCAGCCTCTCCCATTGCTCCATGGTGGAACTTGGCTTTTGCTTGCATAGTTCTGACGTGATGTAGATGGCCATGCAGCTAAGTTCTGGAGCAATCTACCCAATCCTGTCCAGGGCATTTACAGAAGAAAACTCTCCTGCTGAAAGAAACACATTGCTGTTCCATTTGCTGAAGGAGATGGGGAGAGAGGGTCAGTAGCTGATGGCCATGAAAAAAAATTAACTTTTGGTAGTTTTAAGGATATTTGTGGTTAATTTCTCTGAGTAGAGAATAATCTTTGGGTTAAAGTATTATGAGACTTTGACTCTTGCAGGATTTCTTTTCATCTTTTAAAGGAGGAGACATAGACCTTCATCCCTATATTTTCTAGAAAACCAGAGAGAATTTAAAGAGTTGGGTGGAATATCTGTCCCAGTGGGCAGGGTTTTTCTTTTTTAAGTAAATGGCTGCGACACAGTTATGGAGGGTGGGTTTCCTTTGTCCATGGCCTTTGGAAGCAGGGGATCTGCAGTGATAACCTTCAGCTTTCTTTGTGAACAGAGTACACACTTGTCTTCCTTGTGCCCAGGGAACTGAAACATGAACTATTGATTTTCTGAATTTGAATGGGGCTGGAATCTCATCATCCCTGACATAGCAGCAGATAAAGCTATGCCCAAGGATGCTCTGCCTTATCAATAAAAAAAGGAGAAGCTTGAAATGTGACTCTCAAGAACCTGGGAAGAAGGGCTTGGATGAAGATAATGAAATGTCCTGGAGACACACCTGCCACCTATATCTCCCTCACCAAGGCTGTAGCTGGCCGCCCTGGGGCTTGGACGAGCTCCTAGTGACAAGATCACAGCAAGGAAGCAAGGCTCTGATCTCCTTACTCAGGGCTCCTTGTAGGCACCAATGCTATAAGGGAAGACCTTGCTTTATCTGTGCCTGGGATCTGGCTGTTTGCAAGGCTGTGTGATTGGAGAGGGACTTCTAGAGTGACAGTTTAATTACTATTTGACTTAGACTTGTGTTTAATGAACAGGTAAATGGAGTTTTAGTTATAAAAGCCACAAAAATATTTTCCCAAAGCCGGGCGTGGTGGCGCATGCTTGTAATCCCAGCACTCGGGAGGCTGAGGCAGGAGGATTGTTGTGAGTTCAAGACCAGCCTGAGCTACAAAGTGAGCTTAAAGCCAGCCTGAACTGCATAGCGAGACCCTGTCTCAAAAAAAGAAAAAAAAATTTTCCCTTTAAAAAAACTTTTCATAGTTTTGTCAAATGTAAAGAATCAGAAATAGAGGCTTTCTTATTCTCTTTGAAGAGAAAAGGCCCTTCAGAACAGTTATACATAGTATAACTACCCTAGATACATCTGGGATGTTTTCCTTTTATTCTTTAGTTTGGACAGTGCAATGGGAAAATTTGCCCTAGGAAAAGTAAACAAATACACAGGGGATATCATTTTATTTTAGTTGACAGTCTGAAGTAGTGTTTATTTTTCTGAATAAATGTTATGAGCTAATGCATAGACAAGGCATACAGTATAAAGCATTTCAACACTGCTGGCAATCTGACTAGTTGAGATGGCTTAGGAGAGTTTTGCGGTGTACCACTACTTGGGAAAGGGATGGTATGAGAAGCTGTAGACACTGGGGAGCTACCGACCTCATTTGACAAGATAAAGGGAAGCATATCAAGAGGATCTGACATTAGAGAGGATGTTCCATCACGTAGGAAGGGCATTATTTATAGTGAACGCTAACTCTCAGCCCGCCCTTGCAGAGGGGTGCTAATCTACTATGAATTGCTTGTTTCTGGTCTACTTCTCCTTTATAGGATGTTCTACTGACCTACTCTGTGAAGGGACAGTGACATAATGGAGAGATAGGAAGCTTTCTGACTGGCAGGTCTGTCACCAAGTGGCCCTGGAGAAGTCACACAAGTTCCATGAAATGCCAACAAGAATAGTGAAATGTATCTTGAAACACATCAGTGAAGGATCTACCCAAATGCCCAAAGCACTTTGCTTCCTTCTCTCCCCACAGCACACAGTCACCCTGAACCAAGAGAGGTCATCTGAGGGAAGTCCTGTGCTAAGCGGGTGACTCTGAGAGTGTCACTTTCTCATTCTAGTTTACTTGTATGTTAAATACAAAGTCTGATTCTGGAACTATTGTTTTTTTAATTTTATGTATTTGGTACAAGGTCTCACTATGAAGCTCAGACTTGTAGTGATTCTTCTGTTTCAGTCTCAGTGTGTGCCACCACGCCCGGACTCAGCGCACCCTCGAGATGGTGCCAGTGTGGCATGTGGGACGAGCGATCAAAGCTGGGTCTTTGCACTTGCCGAAGCTGGTGCTTACACTGCCGAGCTATCTCCAAGGCCTCAATTCTGGGACTATTCTTATAGACATTTAATGCAGTAAATTTTAATGTTATGAATGGTAATATAATTAATAACTCACTGCAAAACAAATGGATTTCCAAATGATACAATTGGTGGTCTTATTGGTGTAGCAAGCTGACAAATAAAATAGCAATGGGCAATACACATTCTGAGAATGGAAACTGCTCTGACAAAATCCCCAACTAAAACCCATGATTGTGGCTGCAGAGATAGCTGGCAGTCTAAGCACCTGCCTGGAAAGCGCAAGGACCTGAGTATGATCCCCGGTAATACATGCCATATGGGCCCCGGATGCTTGCACAGTGCTGACCACTGCAACTGGGTGTGGTGGTGCACCCTGCAGTCCCGGGCCTGGGAAGGCTGAGACAGGAGGATCACCCGGAGTCCAAGTTGCATAGGAAGACCCTCTATCAAATAAATAAATAAAATTTAAAAATAATCTCCTTGATTGTGCTGAATGCAACCTAGAAAAGACACATGCAAGAGTCCTTGGATATATGGATGTAGGAGAACCCAGGTTAAAGGTTTAAAGAACACACTTAAGGCAACACAATCAAGGAAATTCATAGTGAAAACTCACAGTGTCCTTTATTCATTCCTATTCTGAGGTCCAGGATGTGATGCAATTTTTTGAGCCGAGTCTTAAGGGCGAGTAACTATGAGGCTACTTTCATATTTGTGTAGAACAAAACCGCTTGCCATCCACTCCAATATCCCTGGCGTTGCACTGACATACACCTTAGACTCATTTTGTTCCGATTGTATAACGTCGTAAGGGACTTCAAAGGAGAACCTAAAGTCCTTGGTTTTTGAGGGGCAGAAACCCTTTGTGTTAACTAGTTGACCCTTTGCTCCTTCAGGTCCTATTGGAAACCTTTTGTGACACAATGCAAGAACTCTTCCATGAGTTGATGTTGTTTACACAGCGGGGGGCGCTGGATTGAAGAGAAATTTCATTGAACACAACACAGACTTGAGTTATATTTTCTGTCAGCGTGGAGAGTGATCGATAGCTCCATAGTCGCAGCTACTTAGAAAAATTATTAAGCATTTTGTTCTAAGGGACACTGAAGAAGGAGGAAGGGAAGGATGGAGAAAGCCAGGCTAGATTTATGTGGGGAGGTGCAGATTTGTGGCAGGGGAAGAGGATTCTCCTTGAATCCCACAAGGGTTCGCCTGGAGAAATTTCCTGTCCAGGTCTTTATTACCAGGGTCTTTGTGTGTTGCGGGAGGCCGCCTGGCTCCCTGACGCGCAGGTTCCCGGAGAGGGCAGTGGGGCAATTCTTACTTTCCCCGCAGGGCTCTGCAGAGCCCCATTTTCTGTGTCCCTTAGATGCTGGCAGGAGCCTTTAGCCTGACACTTCTTCAGCTGGGACAGCCAGGCTCTGGGGCGCGCACGCTGGCTACTGCCAAGTTCTTGGTTGATTTTACAGAGTTTCGGTGGCTCCTGAACAGAACCGATCTCGCTCAATTGTTCTGTGCGGGCAAGCCCCACCAGCGCCTGGGGCTTCTCTGCCCTTAACGCCGAGCTGGCGGCGTGGGGGGCGGGGGCGGGGACGGTGGGGGTGCGCGTGAGCGCGGGCGATCTTCCCGAGGGCGCCGCCGCACCGGGCGCGCGGCTGTCCCCAAGCCGATTGGTACTTGTGGTCAGGAGGAGACGGGAGGTGGGAGTGCCGCGAGGGAGGGAGGGAGGCAGGCGGTCCCTGCGGCGGGCGCGGGCTGCCGCCTTTCCGGCCCTGCGCCTGCTCTCCGCGGCCGGGCTCCTAGGAGTGGCTGGAGCCGCGGGGCGCTTCTGGAGCCCGTAAATGAACCCTCCTCCTCTGCCTCCGCCTTCTGCTCCCGAGTCTCCTCCTCGGCGCTGACGGTACAGTGATATAATGATGATGGGTGTCACAACCCGCATTTGAACTTGCAGGCGAGCTGTCCCGATCCTTTCTGGGGAAGAACTCGAGCAGCGGCAGGCGCAGCGCGCGGGTGCTTGGAGCCAGGAACCTCGTGCGCCGGCAGCGCATACCGCCTCGTCCTCCCGCGCTGTCCCGCGCTGTGTCCCGGGCCACCGCGCTTCTATGTGACCCGCCCCGGCTACGCTGAGCCCATTCGCACAGCGCTGAGGTTAATTTTCCCTCAAACTGCACAAAGCCGCCTTTCAAGGTAATCGCGTTTCTTTTGTTCCCCCTTTAAAGGCAAAAAATGAGGGAAAAAAAAAAAAAAAACTTTAAGGAGAAAAATTCGTAAGATTTTTTAAAAAAGGAACGTCGCTATTGCTAGAGGCTTTATTGAAGGCAAAGAAACAGGCGATCGGGCAAAGTTGGGAGGGCGTGTGCGCTTCCACGCAGGTAACTTTCACCAGCTCTTTGGCGAGGACTCGAGGACCACGGCGCTGGGAAGATGCAGACAAAAGAAGCCGGCTGGGTGGGGGCCGGACTAGCGGGACAGGGAAGCGGCGTGTCAACGCCGTGCTGGGAAGTCCTGGGGGGCTGCTCTAGGAGCAGGGGCGGCGGCCCTGGCACCTTCCTGCCGCTGCTGCCGCTGTTAACCTACTTGAGGTAAAGTTTGAATGGGGCCCGCGGGGCTCGCCCACTTGCGGTTCCCCAACCGCACTGCGCGGGCCGCTGGTGCTCGGGACGCGGGCGTGGTCCGTGCCCCGCGTTCCTGGAAAGCCACTGCGGGAGGCTCCGGACTGTGAGCCCCGGTGCGCGGCGGGAGCGCGCGACTCCTGGGGTGCAGGGCGCGCGGCCTCCAGCTGCGCTCCTGGGACTCTCGGGGTTGACATTCGGGGTTCTTTTGTCCTGCGCGCAGAGCTGGTGCTGCGGTGACCGCGCAGGGACGGGGTGGGGTTGCTGAACCGCACGGTGGCCCGGGAGGCCGAGGCGGGAAGCTTGCGCTTCACCAGCAGGGATCTGCAAGGATTTTTTTTTTCCCCCTCCTCATCCTGGAGAAACTTGGGGGCTGCGGCTAGAGGCAGAGTCCACAAAGCAGGGCCCGGGCGCGATGAAGACAAAGGTGGCTCGGTGACTGGTTGCAGCCGCGCTCGCCTGCCTCGTCTCCATCCCCGCCCCGCGCGGCTCTCGGCCGCAGAACAACTTTTCTGGCTAGTGGCGGGCGTGTCTCGGGACTCCTGGAGTCTCGAGCCGCGGGGCGTGCGCTCCGCAGAGCGACTCCTGTGCGTCCCGGGGCTCCGCGCGCTCCCGTGTCACGAAGCAAGGGGCAAGCACCGCCGGGTGAAAAAGTCAAGTCGTGGCTTAAAGCATCCATCTGGGTCCAGCTGCACTCAGGGGCGCCCGGCCGCAGGTCCCCGGGTCCCAGTCTTCGCTCCTCCGCCGCAGCCCTCCCCCGCGGGAACGCAAGTCGACCCGGGGAACCCGCGCCGCGACGCCGAGGGAGGAGCGAGCCGGGCGTGCGCTCCTTCGGGTCCGCCTTCAGCCTAGAAGTCCAGCAGCTGAATTTACGGCGGACGCGGGCGCCCCCTGATGGAGAAATCCCGCGTGGCGGCAGCAGAGGACCCCGCCCCCGCCCCCACGCGTGCCGACCGCGTCCACCGCGCGGGATCGGGTGGGGGCAGAGCCCGAGGCCGCCAGTGTGCGTTTTCCTTCCCGTGCGGGATTCGAAGCGGTGCCGAGAGTGGAAAGGAGACGTAGGGTCAGGGGATAGAAACGTCTCAGGACGCGCTATGCACGTGGAACGCGCGCCCCAAATGAGGCAGTCGGGGTGCGGTGGGGCCGGCACCGGGCTCTGCGGTGACGCCCATGGTCTGTGTGGCCAGCGTGCCGCGGAGCGAAGTGGGCTGCAACTGCGGGCCGCTTTCTGCCGGGCTCCTTTTCCTGCTTCAGAGCGGGCAGCATACCCCGGCCGGGCCGAGCTGGGCGCAGCTTCGTCACGCGGGGCAGGGCGGATCCGGGGAGCACCCAAGCTGCCTCGGCAAGGCCGTGACCCAACCTCGGACTCCGGGATGGTGGCAGGGAGGCGGAGAGGGCGGCGGGGTGGGGGAGGGGAGGTGCGGGAGGCTAGGAGAGGGCTGGCGGGCGCACAGGGCACACACAGCTCTCCTGCCCTTCAGAGATGGGCTGGGTCGGGTGGGAACCGCGCAGGGCTCTGCCCTCCGCTCCTGGCTCGCCAGCCGCCACATGGACCACCGTCTCAGCTTCTGGCCCGGCAGGGACGCGCGAGACTTCCGGGGCCTAGACGGAGGCGCGGGCCGCGGCGGGGCGGGGCCTGGGTGCGGTGAACCCAACCCGCGGAGCGCGTAGCGCCCCACCGCTGGAACCATAGCTGACACAACTCCCATGCAGAGGGCACAAATCGCTCTCAATAAAAGGCTGCTGAAGTTGTGTGAGGCAGAGAAGAATCCCTAGGTTGCCCAGGCTGGGCTCACACTTGCGAGCCTCTTGCCTCAGCCTCCCAGAGTGACAATATTTCAGCATGTGCCCCCCAGGTTGGCCTTTTACTTGCTTCTTGTGTGTGAGAAGAGGTATTCAGTTTTTGCCTTGAAATGAGGAGGTAAAGACTCACTTGAAGCACTAACCCCTTCCCCCTTTTGGCATAAAAATGAGACCACTTTTCCTGTGCTCCAGGTATTTTAAATATATTTTTAGAATATGTTCTTCTGCTAAAGAACATTTTGTCGTTCATTATACTGTTGATCACGTCCGACATGGTCTTCGAAGAGTTTGTCTTGAATGGCAAAAGTCTGCCCTTAGAGATTCCATGGGGAAGCGTGCAGGGGAGGTACTGCTGGCGGGCTGCTCGCTCTTCTCAGGAGAGCACATTCCTGGCCCAGTGGCAGGGCTGGCACTGACTCACCTAGCCCGGAGCTGATGCGGACCAGAGCCCTGCTCAAGGGCAGGGCTTCAAGCCTCCTGGCCCTTCCTTCTACTTTGGAAGAATTGGATTTCAAGGATCTCCTGAGGCACTTTGAATTCTCAGCAAATTGACCCACTTTCCTTTTCTGTCTGGTTCCTTCGAAAAGCTGTGACTTAAGTTGTTTCGAGTACTTCTGGGAGATCGTGGCCAACTCATTGTGAACATATTTATAGGAAGTCCTAAAATAGGATGTGGTGAGTTTGATATAAGAATAGGAAAGTACTAATGGAGGGAGACGTTGCGGGAGAAGACAGAGTTGGTTTCCCTTTGGGGAATTGGTAATTTGGAAGAGCTGGCGATGGAGTCGGCTTTCCCCAAGGGCCCACCTTCTATTTATAAGCCTGATTAAGAAAAGGCATACGCTGCAATAGTACAGATTGCCCCCACAAACAGGGAGAAGGGCCATTCATCCCTATGCAGCAGCTCCACCCACAGGTGGTGGAAGAAGTGAGATGGGGGGGGGGGAGATTAGGATTCACAGCAAGAGGTCACAGTTGATTTTTTCTTGGTAGATTAAGCAAATTAATGTTCGTCCTAAGTTGTATTTCGTGGCTTCTTCCTTCTTTTTTAGTGGGAAAATGGAACTCAGGACCCTGTCCTGGCCAGGCAGGTGCTGTGCTACTGAGCTACATCCTGGGTCCAATATTTCCTGCTCTTAACAATGAATTGAGAAAAGACTGTACTTAGGGTTATGAGTATTTATGGATAGAGATTTCTGCTTTGCTTTTGCAAATTGAAGGTAAACACATCTGTTTTCCAAGATATTTATCTGTATTTAGCCACTAATAAAATCTGTTTAGGGAGGCCCACAGAGCTAATCAGATGAAGATGATCAGCCCTGCAGATTGTTTTCTCTTATTTCCTTCATATGGTTCAATGCTCAGTGGTTAATGGTTAGCCAACTAATTGAGCATCTTAATCTTTGAGGGCCCAAAGACCAACTAACTTTGTCTCCCAGGTCCTAGGAAGAAGCCCTCCTTTCCTTGTGGAGTTTAAATATCCAGGTTACATTTAGTGCTGGATAAAGTCAAGGGTCACTGTGTTCAACATGGCACTCAGAGCTCTCAGGGGGGAGTGAGTCATTCTCCAGACTCTTGGTTCTGTAGTTTAAAGTGTGAATGGCGGTGCTAGGCTGCTCCCCCACCTCCCTGCCACCTAGGGAAGATGGTAGGATGCTTAGGTGGGAGGTGCCCAGCTCTCTGAGGGGAGAGGCTGATTGTTGCCCGGGTTCCCTCTC
Organism: Ctenomys sociabilis; assembly: GCA_004027165.1. Taxonomy (NCBI): domain Eukaryota; kingdom Metazoa; phylum Chordata; class Mammalia; order Rodentia; family Ctenomyidae; genus Ctenomys; species Ctenomys sociabilis. Next base: position 109,726 of record PVKA01002456.1, on the reverse strand, counting down.
TTACTTGATCAGAAAATAGAAAGTCTGCATGGTACACACTGATTTGGAATCAGAGCAAGGGGAAGTAGAGATAACTACGTTGGCCGAGTTCCATCAGTGGGGTTTTGCCAGTTTCCTTTTCATTCACATAGATGTGTGTATGCAGGCATCTTGGTAAGTAAGTTCTTCTTGCTGCATGTACTGAGAGCACTAGTCTTCCAGCTGGTGCAAAAGGTCTTGGTTTAGTGCATTTGCCAGTTACACTTACTAAAGTCTCTGGATAGACCTCGCATCTATGTGCAAGTACAAATGCACATAAATACATAAATATAACTGTACATAAATATAACTGTTGTATTTATTTCTCTATTGATAGAGAGCCTACTTTGTTCTTCTAAGAATTTTAAGAGATGTTTATGTGTCTCAGGTAAAATTATAGATTTTATAATAAACATGATATGTACAAATTATAACCTTTTGACTGGTTAATTACTGATTTGATATTTCTTAAGGTTTAGCATGGCTCCAAGCATGAGACTTGCATGTTTGAGTTGGACACTCCAGCTGGGACAGCCAAGTGAAGGCAGACTTATATGCATGCTCAGCATCACAATCTACATTTATTTATTTATTTGGTACAGGGTCTCATTATGCAGCTCAGACTCTTAGTGGTCTTCATGACTCAGCCTCCCCAGTGCTGAGATTACAGGTGTGTACCACCACACCCAGTTTCAGTAGCTGGCAGGAGGGGCACAGCATTGGGGATCTATTCTGGGCCCTTGCACTTGCCTAAGCAGGTGCTTAGTCTGCTGAGCTATTTTGCATACAGTTTTAAAAATAAGCTGGTTTCATTGATCAGAAGGCAGAAATAGATACAAATGACTTGGTCATTCAGTGGAAATAAGGACTAGTCCATAAATAATTCTGGGACAGTTGACTATTCCAACTTGAAATAAGAACCAATCTCTACCTCATTTTTCATCCTAAAAAAATTTATGGTGAATTCAAATGAACTCAAAAGAATGACACTACTTGAAACGTTACTAGGAAAAAAATTACTAGAGAAGACCATCAGCTTTTGAAAATAAGCTAGGAAGCAAGAAACTTGTGCTGAGCACAACATAAACCCAAAAGCCTTGCATGAAAATACTGATAAGTCTGACTAAATGACAATTAAATGATGAAGAAAACAGTATGTCTGGAAATTATCAGCAGTAATTCTGATATGCCAAGAATTTTCAGCAATTAACATAAAATCATATCTATACCTAAAATGGCCACAATTTACATACAGATCATATACAGGGAAATGTACATATTTTTTCATTATCCAAAGGTTTGTGCAGCTTCATTAATAATGAAAGTGACTAATTAAAACACCCAGTGGTTTGCTGCACTTCATCACTCAGCAATGAACAAAACAATGCCTTCAGGAGCACCTTTGTTGTTGGGTTGTAGAGAAACTTTGTCTTTCAGAAAATAACATGGAAATGAAGATAGGTTCATCTTTAGAAAATGATATGGCAGTTGAGATTTTTAAAATTTGGCATCTAACATTTTTAAAAGTACACATCTATGCATTGAACTAGCTACTTTACTGAGAAAGTCCATCATTTATGATACAAATAAATGTGCAAGGATCTCTCTTGAAGCATTGATTTTAATAGTAAGCAGATGAGTGCCACTTATGGTTATCATATGGAACTGGTCCAGGGAATGTTGCTAAATCACCCATGGCAAGCTTTGCAACTGCTGCAGGTGATGTGTGAGGGCTGCACTTGGTGACATGGGACATGTACGACTGCTGCTGCCATCATCACTGCATTAGTTCACATCAGCTGTGCGGGATGCAAGCATTCTGCACAGCGCATACACAGGGCATCTTTGTCTTGTTTGTAGCCCCATTTACCCCACCAAGAGATGATACATGCATTTTAGGTGAAGAAAATAATGTGCAAAACGGTGAATGTACATTGTTAGACTAACATGTAAAAGTGAATGCGTTCATTCTTGTAACTAATATTTGCTGAGAATCCAGACATTGAATGTATAAGAGTGAAGGGAGCACCAGACAAGACCCTGGGTTGTCTGCTATGGCGGGCGGGAATTCCTAACACATAGATAGATGAAGGTGATACATGCTGTGATGAGATTGAGCTGGAGAGAGTCAAGAGAGAGGAGCTTGCGTGGTGGAGAAAGGCGCTGAGGGACAGCACAATAGAGCTCAGACAGACCCAGGTCCGAATCCAGTTCCAGGTGAGAGATAAATTTACGTGGTCCTGTGACCGCTGGGAAGTGAGTCTTGAAGCTTCAGGTCTGCACCTGCGCTGTCTCCCTTTTTCACCAGTGCCTCTTCGGAGAAAGAACCAAGGAGCAATGCGCCAGGTGCCTAGACCTCAGTCATCTGGGGGAACTAATTAGCAGAGTGGAAGACAAAACCACCGTGTCTGCGTCCTTAGGTCACCCCAGGCGCAGCTGGGCTTCCCTAATCAAGGGAGAATACTAAATATCTGTTTAGTAGAACCTTGGCTCCCTCCCTGGGACGGCCCATCCTGGTGCTATGCGTCTGTGCGAACAGCTCTGTGGGCTGCAGTCCTGTTGCCCTCGTCTCTTCTGTCTCCCAGGCAATTGAATGGTTTCATCAGCTGCACCTTGATTCATGATGACCTCTTCCTCTTCTCATTGACTTTCCTGAAGTGGGAGGCTAAATATAGGCCCAGGCCCTGCTCTCTGTCTGACCAGGTCGCTCCATGCACAGGGAGGCGTTATCACCACCAGCCAGACGATAGGGGGAGCTGAGGGGGAGATGGGCTGGGCGGAGCTAAAGACAAAGCATGTTTTCCAAGGGTTCCCAAATGGAGTAAAGTCAGCTGCTGAGGGCAGGCAGTGCGTCTTAACAAGGGCACAGGCGCAGCCTCGAGGAAATTAGAGAAGAGAAACACGTGTGTGTGCCCAGAGGAAAGAGTGGAAATGCGTGGCTGGAGCTGTGGCTGGAGCTGTGAGGGCCAGCAACGCACCACGATGTATGTACATGAGATAAGCGGCACCCTGCGACTCCAGGGCTGAACACTCAGGAGCCTGCAGACCCAGGCAGGGCGGAAATAGATAAGGGCTCCGTGGGTGGGACGCCTCCATACAGATATCCAAAAGGGGCTATGCCTTGCTTCTGCGTGTCCTGGCTGGTTAGGATACGGACCTAGCTTTGCTAGATTTCTGATTTTTCCAAAGAAGGTAGAGAGATCTGCATTAGGATGAGCACGCCAATGTTTAAGTGGACTATTTCGAATCTACTTCTGTGCTTGTTCCCATGGATTTGAGCGCTTCTGATCGCTATTATCACTTCCTCTGCGCTGACTTCCTTCCCTAGTAGAGTCTCAGAGGTGGTCCTAGAGCAAGCGATGAACACATCTGCGGGCCTGTACAGGTGAGGGATTTTCCATCCTCCCTTCAGAACACCGAGGCACTTTCACACAGGTGAAGTGTGGGCTGAGAGGCAGATTTCCGAGTGCGGAGCAGGCCAGGATAAGCAGGCAGACGGGTGGCTCCTGGGGCAAGATCATGCAGTTTCCTATTGGTTGTGTAGAAGATTTGACACTCTGGACACAGATTGATACCTGACGTTACAACACTCGCGGCCAGCACCGGAGTACTCGGAAGGTGTACGAGTGTGCTTCACTTGGCCTTACCCCGGGGTGTCAGACTTCACAGTGCGCTTTGGAGGCGTCGCGACCTGGGGTGCTGACATTCTGCCAGAGTCTGCTCTAAACCTGGCACCGCGAAATAGCGTGGGAGTCGGCGAGTTGAACAGGTTTGCAGCGATGCCTTCCAGGAGCTCTTGTTTTATAGGAGATAAAATGTGACTGCGCACAATCCAGAGCAGAGAGCAATTCATCGTAAGCATAGGTTGTAAGCTGCTGTGCTAGTGGAGAGCTAAGGCTGTCGTCTAGAACTTGAAAGACTTTTCTGTGTACTATGAATGCTATGAAGCCAGAATTAAGTACCCGTAGACATAGGTGCCTGAAGTAGTACTCTTAGTACTGAATGTTGAGGACTAGACACAGTGTACCTCCGTGTGCCACTGTATACCTCTTATCAGCTTTTCTAATCACTTTAATAATAAATACTAACTTTCAGTATCGAGTAGCTACAGAAAATGTTAGAGAAGAAGTGTTAGGAATCCAGCAGCTGAGTCTAAGTGCAGGAGGGAGAACTTGAATTCAGGGTTGTTTGAAAGTAGAGGTTAAAGTTAGCTCTAAAAGTTTCCTGAAAAAAAGAGCAGGACAATAATTTTGCTCGAAGAAAGGTAGCTTGTCTGGATTCAGTTAGTACTCATGGATATTACTTTTAATAGCAATTACTGATGCAACCCAAGCTTTCATCTTGGTTATGAAAATTGATTCTGTATCTCGTCTAAAATAGTATAGTGTTAAGAAGATAGATGGGAAATATAAGCCCATAAGCCATAACAATTCATTGTAGTATCTTATAAGAAATCCATAAATGGCAAAAATTATGGAACTTTGAAATTACTAATTTATTTATTTATTTGTTACAGGGTCTTGTTATGCAGGTCAGATTCATAGTGATCCTCCTGTCTGAGCCTCCCCAGTGCTGGGATTACAGGTGTGTACCACCACGCCCCATTTCAGTGGCCCGCACAGCACACCTGTGGTTCCAGGGCCAGCAGGGCATGTGGTACCAGGGTTGAACTTGGTTCCTTCCCCTTGCCAAGCTATTTCCCCAGCTCCAAATTAGTATTTTAAATAATCTAGTAGCTTATGTTACTGACAAAATGATAAATATCAAGCATGATTATCAAGTTTTATTTAGGGTTACCCAATATATTCTTTTTCTTGGGATTACTAATTGTCCCATGGATTGAAAACATAGAATATATAGTATACTACATTTAAAATTGTTCTCCAGGTAATTGAAAGTAGAGGTTAAAGTTAGCTCTAAAAGTTTCCTGAAAAAAGAGCAGGACAATAATTTTGCTCAAAGAAAGGTAGCTTGTCTGGATTCAGTTAGTACTCATGGATATTACTTTTAATAGCAATTACTGATGCAACCTAAGCTTTCATCTTGGTTATGAAAATTGATTCTGTATCTCTTTTAAAATAGTATAGTGTTATGAAGATAGATGGAAAATATAAGCTCATAAGCCATAACAGTTCATTGTAGTATCTTACAAGAAATCCAGAAATGGCAAAAATTATAGATTTTTATACTTTTGTTTGGGAATGTTTGTTTAGAATGAAATCATTGACTTTTACATAGAAAAGTTTTAGTGGAATACTGAAGGGTTCAGAGCACAGTCACCTGGCCCTGTGGTTCTGGGGTCTGTCAAGGCAGGGTCTCGTGGCAGAGTGTGTGGTAAGCCACAAGTGTCCACCCCGTGGCCAGGAGGCAGAGGAGAGATATGGGGAAATGGTCTCCTGTGCATGCATGCTTCCATCTGCCTAGGAGCTCATGCGGGCCACACCTCCTAAAGTTCCCTCCTTCTCTCAGTAGCAATAATCTCAGGATGGAGCTTTAACACCTGTACCTTAGGGGAACATTTAGGATCCAAACTATAGTAAAGAGTTTGGACAATAAAGGAATCTATCAGTTCATATGACTCCTTTGAGATCCATAGCTTGAGGACCTAAGCCTTATCATTCCTTGGTTTATTCCAAAGCTATTTCATCCCCATATGCATTCAAGACAGCCCCAATGGGGGCTGTGAGATAGCTCAGCGGACTAAGTGCCTGCTTAGGCAAGCTCAGGGAGTCTGGTTCGATCCCCAACACTGAATGCAGCACTGGCCCTACCTCAGGAGTGCTGAGTCAGCTACTGAGACTGGGGGTGGTGGTACATGCCTGCAATCCCAGAGCTGGGGAGGCTGAAAACAGGAGGATCACTATGAGTCCAAGCTGAATAGTGAGAACCTGTGCCAAAATGCATTTAGAAAAAAAGAAAAAAAAAAAAGATAGCCCCAATGATTTCAAGAAGACATATCTTACCACGACTGTCTGATGAAGAAAAGTGGCCACCCCACCCTTGGTTCTCAAGATGAATGTACTTTTTCTAGCAGTCTTGCACTCTTAGCCCAAGAAAGAAATTTTCTCCTATATGATTGGCCAAAGTTCAGTACCCACCAGCACTTCAAAAGCAATCACTGGCAAAAAGAATGGGACTGCTGTACTGACTCAGCATATCAGATTCATCCCCTTGCACGGGAGTTTGACCCAGACTCCTCTAAAAGTGTGTACCATTACTCATAGGGGAGATATAGAATGGAGCTGGGTGGGGTTTTTTAGAAGGGAGAAGGGGGAATGGTTACCTGGAAGCCAGCCCATAGTGGTTTTCATAGACCAATGTTCACTATAGCAGAGAGAGATGTAAGGACAGAGACTAAGGAATCTGCCATTTTTAAGGTTGGGGCTTTGGTTTCTAGATGGTCCCTTTGCCAGTCAGCTTTACATGACCATGGTAAGTACCTGAAATACCAGCTCAAAACGGAGAGGGCATTTTGGTCCTGTTTTGGAGGTTCTGACGTGTGGCTCGTAATGACTCATGGCAAGAAGGCATATCATTGAGAAGCATATGGCAGAGCTGCTGCTTGGCTCCACGGGCCAGGAAGTGCAGGAGGACCAGGAAGCGTGAGACTGATGTCCCATACTGCCCCTGGTTACCCAAGACCTCCAGGAGTCTCCCACATCTTCCTGCACCTTCTAATATTACCTGGTTGAAGACCCTACCTTTTAAGATCTGGCCCTTTAGGGACATTTAGGATATACACTGAGGTGGTTTTTACCTCTGGTGCTGCCTCTCCTCCTCCTTAAAGTGTCACAGAAATTCACACTGGAAGGGGCCACTCTGAGCTTAGATTGTTAAATGTCACACAGTGAATTGAAGACTGGAGTAGGGTGGGATTTCCTGGCAGTCAGCGCGGCATGTTCACTTCACCATTTGCTCTGGAGAGTTAGAAACTGTTGGGTGTGCTTTCCAACCCATGCCAGGCACTGGCCACTTCTGTAATTAACGACTCCTTAGAATGCACTTGTTTGGTTTGCTCAGCCAGCTAGAAACCCAGTGGAGTCTGTTCTGAAAAGCCTGCTGGGCTCCTTGTTCTCTGATATTGTGCACCTTGTTAGAAGCAAATTTCTTATATCCACCATCTTTGCTGTTGCTTCTTTGTCTTCACCTTCTCTTGCTCTGTCCACTGTCAGCTCCTTATTGCTAAAGACTCTGGGGTCACTTTTCTTTGTCCTTTTTTCCCCACCAGATCCTAACTGCTAGTGACTCAGACTATTTCTCTAGCATTCTTCCTGCAGCCTGCCCAGTTCTGGCTTTGACCCATACCCTATTGTTGTGGGTCCCCAAATTAGATTCTGGGATTATTTTGGTAACTACTGCCTTGGGTGAGATTCAAGCTAATAATTAGAGGGTTGAGATAACTTTGACTACAAGTTTTCACCTGTTTTTACATTCCAAGAAGTTGCTACTTGTCCCTCTCCTACAGAAAATGCATGGGAGCGCTATATGGTCTGCTGCTAGGCGGAGTGCTTGAGATTTACTTTGTTTTTCTTCACTTCTAGGACAAGATGTTGATAAGTATCAGAAGCATCTTATGGATGTGCTCAGCCTTAATAGTAACCCAGGCGCAGCATAAAGGTGAGTGTGGAACCAGTTCCTTCCTGCTTGCTGATGTGTCAGGCTGGGTGCTCGGGGCCAGAGAAGCGGCCGCGGTCCTCTAGAGCCAAGCACTGACATTTTCTCAGCTACTCAGTGTGGCAAATTCTGAGTGGCAAAAACCACTATGGGCTGGCTTCCAGGTAACCATTCCCCCTTCTCCCTTCTAATTAAATTATTAACCAGGTTCTCTTTTACTTCATGGTACGGAGGGTGCTTAAAAGTTCTAGCTTCTCCAGTACTGTTTCTCAAAGGCTTTTCTTTAATTTTAAAAAGAAAGATGATTAAACACCTAGGAAGTTTTTTTTTTTTTTTTTTTTTTTTTTTTTTAATGTATTCAGTGCAAGGTCTACAGTGTCTCACTACACAGATTGCACTCCTAGTGATCCTCCTGTTGTCAACCTCCCAAGAGCTGGGATTATGGGAGTGTGCCACCATACCCAGTCTCAATCACTGTCTCAGTGTGCCTCAGGGGTAGGGCCAGAAGGTACTGCTGGGATTGAACCCTAGTCCCTGCATCTGCCTAAGCAGGCACTGAGCTATCTGGCTGGCCCACACTTAGGAAGTTAAGAGTTAAGAATATATAAAGTAAGTTGACAGCAAGAATCTGGACTTACCTCTGTGCTTTTCTTTGTTTAAAAGTAATTTGCAAATACATATACAGTGTTTTCCTTAGCTTTAAGAGAAATTAGAAGTTGCCAGGCAAGGTGATGCACACACCTGCAATCTCAGTACTTGGGAGGCTGAGGCAGGATGATTGTTGTGAGGTCCAGGAATCCTCAAGGCCAGCCTGAGGCTATGCAGTGAGCTCAAGGCCAGCCTAAACTATAGAGGGAGGCCCTGTCTGAAAAAAAGAAAGAAAAGAAAGAAAGAAAGAAAGAAAGAAAGAAAGAAAGAAAGAAAGAAAGGTCTAGGAGTGGTGCTTCCCATATTCCAAGCTTATCATTTAATGTAAAGAGGCACACCCGAGCCTTTGCAGGGGTGTGCTGAGCTGCACTGTGTGCTTCTGCCTCATGATCCTGCCCAAGCTGCCTTTGAGCTGAACGCACATACACAGGCTGTTACCCTTCCTGGATTCCCGTTTTGATTCCTTTGACTTGCAACTCCTCTCATCTTCTGTTCTGTTGTAGGGTCAGCATCACTCCAGCTGTTCATTTCCAGTCATTCACCCCCTCGTCTGTCTATCTGTTTGGCCGTCTGTCCGTCCATCCATCCTCCCACTCACATACTCATTTGTCCTCATTGACTCTCTGTTGAGTGCTGTCTTGGAGCCAGGTATTGTGCTCTGTTCAGGGATCCTGGGCCATCCACAGATTGAACCTAGTCCCCGCATTAGAGGAGGCAGCGAACACTGGAACAATCTGGGTCTTCTCACCCTCGTGAAAAGTGGGCAGAGTGATATCACAGAGAAGGACTGGGCTGGGAGAGATTGGTAAGAGACGCAGCATTTCAGAGGAAATGAGGGTGACTTAGAGAGGCCGGTCAGCTGAGACCCGGCCCTCGGTTAGAGAGAGATGAGTGTCTCTGAGTGACAGGAAATCACTGCAGCTGGATAGTCACTATCAAGAGGACACAGGAGGCATGGGTGGGCGGATAAGGAGCAGGGCCAGCCCCCTTATGTAGTAACACCTAGTGCCTGCATGAGACTTAGGGTGAACAGGAGCTGTTCTAGACGCTCTCAGTTAACTCAGGAAAGCTGCCCCACCGAGGGTCCTACAGAGGGTGTAGGGACGCAGGTGCTGAGCAAGCCCCAGAGCTTGGTGAGGGCGCAACCCTAGGCATGCATGCCCTTTGCTGCTTGTGCACACTATGTCTATGCAGAATGCTACCAGCCTCAGAAAAAGGCCAGATTTATTCGCAGGACTTTGGGAAACGCTGGTGAGTTTTGGTCTGTGAAATATTCGAGTTGAGTTTCTAGCTCATGGGAAAGCCCTGCTCTGCCACGATGTTCCCTTCATCCCTGTGCTGTCCTAAGTATCACACCATGCTCCTGTTTTCTCTCTGAGCAGTCCAGAAAAGGGCTTTCTCTCATCGTCGTGCAGCGCATCTGACAAGCTGTGCCATGCTTCCTGGGTTTCTGATGGAAGGGATGACTGAATGCTGTGTGGCTGGCCCCGCGGGCTCCTAGGCGAGCCTGCAGCTTGCTCCAGCCACACAGCTCTCAGGAGGTGAAAGTAAAGACACAGGGAAGAAAGGGCAAGGTCGTTCAGAGAAGAGCGGTTTTTCTGAGCAGCATGGAAGGGTGGCTTGGGTGGCCAGCAGTGGAATGGGCATCATGGAGGAGGGCGCTGGCAGACATCTGTCCACGTAAGGGCAGACTTTGCGCTTAAAGGAAGCTCACGCGGTGAAACCCAAGCTGAGCAGCACGGAGTCCCCTCCTTTATAGTGTTTCTAAAAGCATAGTAATAGCCAATCATACATAGTAATTTTTACACATCAGGCTCTGTTCTTTGTAAATTCACATTTCAGAGTTGCAAGTAATTTGAGGCTAATTAAAGAAGACTTAATTTTTCCTATGAAAGGCAAAAATTGAAAATATAAAATTTATATCAAAATGTTTTTAATTTCATAGTGAGATACATACCAATAAATTGTTGAGTGGATACAAGTATATGCTGTCATCTTAAGATTTTTTTTTTCTTTATTCCTTGATGCCCAAGGGATCAATGACCAGCGTGATTGTCCCTGGCTTTAACACATAAGGAGTCCTTTGCTTTACTGATGCTCATTACATTGGGCCACAAGCTGTCCCCATCACTGATTACTCGGCATTCACTGATCTAGCTCTTGTGAGACACAGAGCCAGGCAGCCATGAGTGAACGAATGGGCGGACACTGATGTCCATCAGGGGAGTGATGCATTCCCGACGCTGGTCTAATGTTTACGTGCTCTGCGTGTGTGAACGACTGAACTGGGTGGATGAAACGTATGGTACCCTTGCCCGGCAGAATCTATTGACAGGACGAAGGCCAGTGGGTCATTCACTTCCAGAGCTCTTCTCTTCCTGTTCTCTTAGGCCATGGACCGTCTTGTGGGAACAGCGAACACTTTTGTTAGAATTCCTTTTATGACTTGCACTGTCAGAATCCCAGAAAGTTTCCTGTAAGTAGCAGATTAAAAAAAAAAAGGTTCTACAGAGTATATGCTGAATTTTATTCTTAAAATATTTAGATTTAGTGAGTTTAGTGACTGTGACCTCATGATTTAAGATCCAAGATTTAATAAAACAAAAGATTTGACCACACAGCTTTTTTGTTAATCTTTTTGGTAAGATTGGATTCTACAGGATTATATATTTATATCCGACCAAAGCTTTTAATTATAATAATAAACAGTCCCTTAGGAAATTGCCTTTTGACATCATTATAAAAACATTTCATTATAGGACAGCAGTTAGGTAATGCGCTATGTCTCAGAAACCTCCCTGTGGGATGGATTTAGGGGAACTTCACATCTGTCTCACACACCTAGAATTCTGAAAATAATTTAGCAATAAATATCAAGCTATTGGAAGGCGATTATCAAAGGCTATTTTCTAAGGAGATGTTAAAGTCTTATACTTTTTCCTGACTAAAGTTTATAGTAAAGCTGTTTATTTTTCCATCAAGAAAGCAGGGCTTTATTTGTGGTAAGACTTTTCTTTGTAGTCACTAATTCTTCAGGAAGGGAGATGAGGTTTCTTCGAATCTATGATGACTATGAATTAGGTGATTTTTTCAATTTTGGGATTCTCATCCCTGCTTTGGTGTCTGTTTGTCTTTGATGTCTTTGTGAGACAGGGCTTCACTGTGCAGCTCACACATGCTCTCCTGTCAGAGCTGTCCCTAGTCAGCTTGGAGCTGGCCCTGACTCTCTGGAGCACCCTTCGTACAAAGTGGGACCTGTTTTGCCCCAAGGGTGAGCTTTAAATTGCAGTTTAGGGGCCTGGGAGATGGCTTCCTTCCCAAGGAACAAGTGCTTCCCTGGCAAGCGTAAGGGCCTGAGTTCAATCCCCAGTTCTGCAAATAAATAAACAAATAAAAATAAATAAACTAAAATAAAATTAGAGTTTACTATCTAATCGAAAGAAAACTGAAAACGAGGTTATCACCTTGATATTACAAAATGTGAGCAATCTCAGGAACATTTTAAGCAGGAACTTGCTATAAGTAGTGCTCGTACATAGCACACCCCATTCTATTTTTATTTAATTTTGCTCAGAATCTTATGTCTGGGCAAGCATGGCAGCAATGAGCATTGTAATGTTGGGATAGATTAGTGATTTCTATCATAGCACAATTTTATTGTGTTATCTATCATAACACTTACTATATATATATAATATATATTTTTAATGTATTTAGCACAGGATCTACGAGGTCTCACTATACAGATAAGACCTGTAGTGATCCTTCGTGTTTTTCAACCTCCCAAGCACTGAGATTACCGGTACATGGCCCATTCTCAATTGCATCTCAGGGTGGGGCCGGCATGGAAGGAGGAGGATCAAACTCCCAGCCCCTGCATCTGCCTAAGCAGGAGCTTTAATCAGCTGAGCTATCTGACTGGCCCTTATATAATACTTTTTATACATTAATCTTTAAGGTTAATTTTAATGTTTAGCAAGAAGGTCTTTTTCTTTCTTTCTGGGGGACAAAGTCTGGATCTTGGGCTTGCCAGGCAGGTGCTAATGGATTTTTTTTCCATAAGAGGCATAATATCTACATATCTTTCTGGAATGTTCCAAAGGAATCCACAGAGTTATCTCTCATGCATGCCCTTCTTGGGGGTCACTTACACTTTGCTTACGGGCCCAGTTAGATACACACCAGTTTTTAAATTAAAAGTCAGTATTTTACTTCAGCTGGAGACTATATTAATGTGCTGACCATATTTCCAGGAAGTGGGACCCAGGTTTACAACCTTTTGTTATCAGCAGGGCATCCTCCAAGCCAACTAACTGGTGCAGCTGAAAGATAGATGGGGTGGAGGGTGAGGGAGTGGAGCGGCGGGGTGGTGGGATGTGTCCTTTTCCATGTAGGGGAGTTAGATTGCGGTCAGCGTATTCTCCATAATTAAAAGTTTAAGGGCTTACACAGAAAAGAAATGTTTTTGGAGGGTTAGGGGACCCGGAGCCAGCTTCCTCCCCAGAATACAATGAGAAACAGTGCCTCACAGCAGTGACCCCAGCGGGTTCCTCATGATCTGGGAGGCCTCTGGCACTAGGGGCCTTCAGATGTCAGGTTCCGGGGTCCAGGTCCCAGAAGCAGATTTTGTTTTTGTTTTAAATTCTCGTCATTCTCCCGGATTTTCTGTTCATTTCCTCAAGGTAGGATAGCAATCATCCTCACCAGCATTTTCTGCCTTGGGCCTGTAAGTGCGATTTCCCCGTCCAACTGCTGTCCTAAGTGTGTGCAGGCTGTGACACTTGCGGATCTGGCTCCCTCTGCTGCTAGCCTGTGTCTCTTGCTGTATTTCTTTATTTCCCTTCTACTTTCCTTTCCTCCCTCTTGGGTGTCACCCCAGCCTCGGTGCCAGGCTGCACCTCTGAGCTCACTCCAGTCCCCCACGCCAGTTCTCCCTCCCTCCTTCTGCTCACCCCTTTTTCATGTTAAATATTAAGTGCACTGTTTGAAATGAGCTGCAGGCCCAGCATCTACAGGGTCGCAGTGTTTCTGTCCCAGCATGGAGCCCGCCCAGACCACGCGTCAGCCCGTGGCGTGGACTGGAGTTGGTGTGGACGTGGCAGAGGACATGGTCAAAGCTGGACCGACCACGGAGCTGGCCGCGTCTGTAACCACCTTTCTCTCCTAGGCCCCACGAGGAGTGGTGAGGCGTTGGCAGCCACGCGGGGCTCGCTGGCCGGGACCGTGGTGCTGCACTGCCGCTTCCCCGATCCACCCACGCCGCGGCCCGCAGCCCACGCCGGCGAGACCCTGCGCGTAAAGTGGTCGAAGATCGAGGCCGACCGCAGCGGACGGGACCTGCGTGAGGCGACTGTGCTGGTGGCACAGGACGGGCACGTGAAGGTGGGGCCGGCCTTCCAGGGCCGCGTCTCTGTGCCCACGCACCCTGCGGCGGCAGGGGAAGCGTCCCTGATCCTGGGAAACCTTCGCGCCAGCGATGCGGGCCGGTATCGCTGCGACCTGCTGTTGGGCGTGGAGGCGGCGCAGTCAGCCGTGGAGCTGGTGGTGGACGGTGAGGACCTGGGCCGGGGGCGGGGCGTGGGTGTGGGGCGTGGCCAGGAAGGTGGGACAGGTGGGACTCCCCGTTGCAGCTGTGCAGTGGTGCAGACTTCGCAGCCCATAGGGCTCACTGAGCGCAGCACAGTGACGTGTGGGTCCTGTCACATTAAGTGAGGACACCCCAACCGGCAGGGGCGCCGCTATTTTCCCCTGTCCAAATCCACCCTTGCTTCCAACAGGCTTGTTGGCTTCTTGCCACTTCAGTTTTTATTTTGTCAGTTCGTGTGTGCAGTAACTGATTATGTTCCTACAGGGGTGTTGGTGCCCATGTCTTTAATTTTTTTTTCTTTTCATCTCTTACCCCTCTCCATCTCTTGCTCACCTTCCCATTTGCAAAAGATCTGATTTTCTGTTTCCTGTCATCTTTTATTTTATTTATTTATTTTTTATTGTACTTTGGATAAAGTACAATATCTCATATAAGAAAAAACTGGCTGATTTATTGCACTTAGCTGTATGTGCACCCACTTCCTGCACATGGCTTAAGTGCATCCTTCTTTATGGCAGAGTAGTTCTGTGTTATGTATAAATACCACACTTTCTTTTTCCAGTCATATGTTGGTGGTCTACATCCATGAGATTTTTTGGAGTCTTATTTTTTGTATATTTAGCAGTACGGTCGTGGCTGCCTGATCCACTCTACAATGTTGACCTTTTCTGATCGTTTTCATTTTGGGAAAGAGCCCCACGTCGCAGGGTGCCGGGCCCGGTGAATAGGTGGAGGAGGACAGTCATGTCGTAGGCACTGCCTCTTCAGGGATGGCCTGGGTAGCACATTCGAGGTGCTCTGCTGGTATCCCGTCACGATACTCAGGGGAGAGGAGTCCAGAGCTCAGCACAAAGTGGCTGGAGCGAGTGTGTTTGGAGCGAGGAGGAGGAGCTTTGCATCTTTTAAGTAGTAATATCTTTTAAAATTTAAACATTCATTGAATTTTTTAGTCATAAGTCTTCCTGGAAATATGGAACACCTCAAAACATGTTATTTCCGTAATCATCACTTCGGGACTGAGATTTATCAATTAATCTGCAAGACTATACATGTTGATGTACATTTCATTTTAATTTTACATATGTGTGTCTGCACACATGTGTATGAATAGAAACATGTAAACACACACACACACACACACAATCTTTCTCCCTTTCTTGCATTCTAGTAGTGATTATTATAGTTTCTGAGTTTGCTTTTAGGTACATTTCATCTCAACTTGTACCAACCCATAAGACTCTCGGTATGTACCATGGTGCATACTGTAGTGTGCTGAGAAACGCCAGGACCCAACATGTACTGAAGTTGGTTCAAAGCAAAAGCTCAGTTAAAAAAATTCCAAGATTAATACAGCAGTTGTTATCCATTGAGCCTTTCACTGAGACGTTTTAGTTTTCCCCTGTTTCAGTGGTGGTTTATGTCACTTGAATTTCAGTTGGGAGACAAAGCAAAGAAAAATTGCTTTAATTGGGCCCAGCTATAATGCCACAGCTCTTGGAAGCTGAATGTCTTGGCAAGTTATTAAGCACAGTTCTAAACCCAGACATGATGAAACAGATTTTCTTACAACCCTCCATTTTACTATAAAATATTTACCTCTCAGAAATATATACAAAGGATTTTATTGAAACTCTTTCTTGATTAGCCAAAAGGAAATACTCTGAATTTCAGATGCAGCAAAGTAATTTACTAAGCATCTTATTATGTTCCAATACTATTGTTTCTCCCTATCTAGTTTTATGCTGTTCAGGATCTACTAAATTTCTTGAGCTTTTCAGCATTCCCTTTAGTTGCCTGAGATTGTAACACTGCATTATGTAGTTCTCTCTTTTAAAAAAGTCCCCAAAGGCATTTGACAATTCTACAAATTTTCATCATTAAAGAATTAGCAATAGGATTCCCCCTTACCCCTCTGAAACAATGCAACTTCTCCACTTAATCTCCTTAGCTGCATGGGGGCTTCAGATTATTCCAACCATTGCATGTACTCAGCCAGAGTGATGTCACCTGCTTTGCTGTGGATACCCCCCTGGTCTTTTTTAGTAACAGTCTTCAGTGCTCAGGGGAGGTTTTTAATTGCCAAGAAGAGTATTTGGAGCTTTGATCGACACCCAATTGATTGAAAAGCAAGGAGATTCTTGCATGAGCCTTATAATCAGAGTAAGCTGTCTCTCATACTTCCCAGATGGCCTCACACATATGCCCTGGTGATGTGAAGATTTATGGAGGTAGAAACTGGTTATTATTGTAGCTTGTACAAGGTCAGCAAAGGGCAAATGGATGTGAGTTGCCAGGGTGTGTGCTTGGTAGCCATGCAGGACTTTTTCGGTTGATAGGGACTGCAGGTGATGACCTCTGAGATGCTTTCTGCCCCACTGGCCTACACCTGTCTTGGTAGCAAAAGACAATCAGGATGGCTGTGCAGAGGACAGGCTGACAGCTGGAAGTCAAGCTGGGGGGACAGCAACTTCAGAAATTATTAGAATAAGAAGGAAGCGAGTAACACGTTATCTCAGACACCAGACACCAGAATTCTGTCCAGATGACAGCAATAACAACAGAAGTTCTTTTAAGTGATACGTTTCAATACAATTTCATCCAAATGGCCTGGCTGCCTTAATTGCCATTTTCTGTGTCATATTAATTAGACTGACTTTGATGTCTTGTAGAATGAGTCAGGGTACTTACTGCAGTTAGAAATGGAATTCTTTTGCTCAAATGGAAAGAGAAGCCAGGTCCTGAGCTCTCCCTTGTTCTTTCTTCACTGGTTGGACAATCCTTGGCCCTAGAGTGTAGCTCAGAACTGCGAGCTTAACCGGCTGCTAAAATGCAGCAGTGTGAAGTTTTGGGCAAGATCCAGGACACTTTGCTCCTGCTCAGAAGGGTGGAGAGTTTTATTTTTGGCCTTCTTTGGCTTAAAAATGAGACATTTCATCTGTCCTGGCAGGGACCCTAATTTATGTTAATTGTACCGCAAAAACGATAAATATTTGGGTAATACCTGGATGACTACCCAACATTTTATCCTTTACCTAATTGAACCTTTAGATCAATCAAATAAGCAGTAATTTTTATTGCTACCTTATGGGTCAGGAAATTAAGCTCTCAGAGCTTGACTGGGAACAAGTCAGTGCTGGAGAAAGCCTTTTCTGTAATGTATCATGTGAGCCTTCCACCCCAGGGTACTGCTCTGAAAGTCTCTGGTATTTGCTTTTGGAGGAAGTGGCCTTATTAAACACTTTGTGGGGTGGATCACTAGTTCATACTTTTCTTTGAGCTGTTCTTGCTTAAAATGTTCAAGTAGGAGGTGCTAGTTTTGTCGCTCCCTTAACCCATTGTAGTTTTGGCAGAACCTGCTCCATTTAGATGCTCAGTGTGCCCAAGGGAGCCCGAGGACTGCTTACAGTTAGGACGGCGATCTGACACTAGGGATTTAGTGGCTTCAGACTTCCTTGGGTTGTGAAGGTGATAACAGAAAATTCCCAGCTAGAAAATGTTCTCATGGAGCAGAGTGGGATACCTTGGTGAAAGGGGTTTAGGGAGCTTCACAAATAAAATTAACTTTTGTATAATAAAATGATTGTGACATTGTCATTACTATCACCAGTTGATTTGATATGCTTTTCTAATGAGAGATTTTGCCCAGTCCAGGGGAAATTGATACACTTCTAATTATTTGTTCTTGTGTTTGCAGGGGTTGTATTTCACTACAGGGCATCAACCAGCAGGTACACGCTGAACTTTGAGGCTGCACAAAAGGCTTGTATGGATATCGGGGCTGTCATAGCAACCCCAGAGCAGCTCTTTGCTGCCTATGAAGATGGTTTTGAGCAGTGTGATGCTGGCTGGTTGTCTGATCAGACTGTTAGGTGAGAGTCCTGGGCTCCATGTGCTGGGATTGATCATTTGGGAATGAGAAAGCCATGGCCCCTACTAATCCTTTCACATTCTCAGGTACCCAATCCGAGTTCCCCGAGAAGGCTGCTTTGGGGATATGATGGGGAAGGAAGGAGTCAGAACCTATGGATTCCGTTCTCCTCTGGAAACTTACGACGTGTACTGCTACGTGGATCATCTGGATGGTGAGAAGTCTACATGTCTCTCTCTTTGCTGGAACTGGAAACATTGGGAAAGCCCAGAAGTGCATGGGGATCTGTTTGGGTCAGCAGAGGAGCACTTAGTTGGGCTTACTGTGTGGTGTTGTGGGAAGAAAAGTTTAAGGTGGAAAACAGAAGAGGGGCATGCAAGTGCCGGTGCAGCTAGGAGAAGCCCTGCATAGGCAGTCTCTCCCACAGGTGTGCTACTCTGGGGGTGCTTTGAGCATTCAGAATAGAAACTCTAAAGGTGGCTCCTATTCTGGTGAGGATTTCATATGAAAACTGTGGTGACAAACCATTATGAATTCAAGTGCAGAGAACCCTGAAACTTGATTCCAGGCATATGTAACAGGAGGTGATGCCAGTCTCTCACCTGTTTTCACCATTGCATTGGTATTATGAGCCTGCCTGCCTGCCTGCCTGCCTGCCTGCCTGCCTGCCTGCCTTCCTGCCTGCCTGCCTGCCTGCCTGCCTGCCTGCCTGCCTGCCTTCCTTCCTTCCTTCCTTCCTTCCTTCCTTCCTTCCTTCCTTCCTTCCTTCCTTCCTTCCTTCCTTCCTTCCACCATGTATCACATGAAGCCAATCCATCTATTAAAAATGCATTCAAAGACACTTGCTGCATGATGGTACTCTGCCAGCGTGAGGGGGACTGAGGAAAGCCCCCTTAAAAATGCTTAGAGCCTGATTGTTTTGGTGTCTCTCTTTCTACTCTGTCTGAGTTAGAGGTTCTGGAGGCAAGTTTGGGCTCAGTAGTGCTCCACTATCTAGCAGGCATCATGTGTGTGGAATACCAGTTTCTGTGACTTTAGAAATTTCAGGTATCTTAGAAGCCTCAGTGTGTATGTACTGCTATGTTGAGATATACTTTGAGTTGTGTCTGGATACCTATATAAAGAATCACCTCAATTTTTTTTTTGTGTAAAATAAGAATGTTAGGCTAAATAATTGCTTGATTCCATCACGACCTTAAAATTCTGTTCTCAATTTAATTTTATTTTTTTTAGTATATCTTTGCAATGCCCAATGATCACTTTCACTGTGGCCAGTTGGTACATGGCTCAGTCCCTCTGTGCACCCCTCTTTCTGTGTCTTGGATACTCCTGTTTAGAATTCTGTGATCCTAGCTTGTTCGGGTTTTGTTCTCTTGAGGTAGGGTCTCACTGTGTTGGGCTGACTGGTGTCATACTCTAGGGCTTATGTGATCCTCTTACCTCTGCCTCCTGAGTAGATGGGATTGCAGGCACACACCATCATGCCTGGGCTGGAATTCCAATCAAGGACTGTAGAACCCAAATGCTAGACTATTAGCAACATGTGTTTTCCTAATGCCTTGACTAAATTTAAATAGGAAAGGTAGCTTTCAAGAAAAGGGCATATAGCTCAGCAGATTAAAGTACCTGCTTAGACAAGTACAGAGGTTGGGGTTTGATCCCTGGCATGCTGTGCATGCCCTGAGGTGCATTGAGACAGCGATTAAGATTAGGTATGGTGGCGCACAGCTGTAATCCCAGTGCTTGGGAGTCTAAAAGCAGGAAGATCACTATGAGCCCATTCTGTATAGTGAGACCCTGTACTAAACACATAAAAAAGTGCTAAAGTGTGTGGTTCTCTGTGACGTGAGTATTTTTATTATCACTATCATTTAAACTGGTCAATGTGCTTCCTAAATCAAAGCTTCAGAAATTCATTTGTTAGAGAATCTAATTCTAGGGAATAAACGTGCCTATTTTTACTTCTACAAGGTGAGATTTTCTATCACTGTGGTTTTAATTTAGAATAATACCAATCCAAGCGCTAGTTATGAAATGTCTGGATTTCTGGTACTAGTGAAACTGAACCACAGGTTGTTTCTGAAAAGCATGTAAATCTAATAAACTAAGAAGACCTTTTTGAAATACTGTTGAAAGGGTAGGCATCCAGGTACATATTCACATCCTCATTTGAATAGAATGAGTGTCTTAAGCAGTATGCTTTGCCTGAGAGACAGGTTTATAGGTTTGGTAGGAGTGGCCTCGAGACCCCATTTTGTGTCTGTACTTTAGGGTGTCTTGAGAGTGTGTCTTAGTTACTTTTTCATTGCTGAACAAAACATCCGACACCCCAAAGATAGGTGAGGAAAGGCTCATTGTAGCTTATCATAGTTTATAGAAGATTCAGTCCATGGTTGGCTGCAGCATTCCACAGTAGGGTGGGATGGCAGAGGAGAAATGGTCCATGGAGAGCAGGCATGAAGAAGCATGAAGCAAGCCATCAATTTTCCTGTCCTTTTTCATTCCATCCAGGCCACAAGCCTGTTGGTCAGTGCTGCCCTTGCCCAAGGTGGTTTTTCTGTCACCTACACCCAGAACTGTGCTAAATCAATCAGTAAACTAATTCAGTTATCATGGCCATAGTCCATGTATCACGTACCTATGGTCCAACCTGTTTCCCAAAGCCCCACTTAGGGGCACCTGAGGTTTTGAGGGGGCATCTGGGAGGAAACTCTAACAGAAAGCTAGTAGAACTTTGTCCACTACATCTAAGGGTATGGACTCCCCAACTTCAACAGAATTCTTTCAAGACCAGGAGAGGCTTTGACAGAAGACCCAGAAACTCCTGTGCCTTCATAACCATTGCTTAAGTGTCCTGGTGGTGGAAGTACTGCCAGGGAGCCTTCAGCTGTACTGCACACACCAAGAGCTGGTCTCTTCCCTGGCTGTCTGCTCAGAGTGGCCATAGCCAGTGTCCAGGAATCAGGCCTTCAGAGCTCTGAGGCTGTGAGTGTGGTTCAGAAGAGGAAGGCTTCTTACACCTAAGCAGGAGTCCTTTCCCACTTTAAGTGCTCAAATGCTCCTGTGCAACTCAATTAGGTTGTACAAAGTTGCTTGGGATAATTGTTCCTTTATTTGTTATCTGAAATCTTGTAATGTGGGATGCGACATAACACATTTTACAGAATTTGAAACTTTTGTTTCAGTATATAAAAGTTGGAAGAGAAAGAAAAAAGAATAATTATAAACACTACATTGATCACTGGTTGAAATTTGTGTCAGCAAAATATCAAGGCCTTTGTGTGTCTCACAGAGATATCTTGACAATGCTGGCAATGCCACTGATCTAGCACTCTTGCCTTCCTTGTCTGTTGGTCCCTGTAATAGTCAGCAAGTCTTTGGACACTATGCTTTCCTCTGCTGACTTGAAATCAGGCTGAGTTGGGAGCTAAAGAGATCTTTTATGGTTGATGAGGTCAGCGGAAGATTACAGATCATTCTCATAAGGGTCCCTTATTCCTTTAGTGAGTTGGGTGGCTTCACTGTAAGGTAATAATGGTTGACTAAACTGTGAATGAATAAAAGTCCTTGGGAGGCTGAGTGCATAGAGTTACTTCTAGTACTCACTTGTCACACTGGTAAAACGTTATTTGAAGCTAAGCCCCAACTCCTCATAAAAAATTTGCGTCCATTGGTGTATTTCTAGGCCTAGTAATTTCCATCAACATTTTATTGTATTTTTGGGAGCCAAGTGTGTATGACTACGACATGGTAGAAGTGGTAAAGGCCAACAGTAGCCACGCCCTCAGAAGGCATGGGACATCCCCACGGGAACTAGGAGCCTCTGTGCAGTTGCCTTGGGATCAGAAGCTACATATTCCAGATGATCTAAGGAAACTGCCAGTTAAGTGTAAAACAGAATGCCACTCAAAATGTAATTAATTTTCTGTTTTAATTTGTCATGAAAAATATTTACATGGTAGAATATTTACATGTCGACTTTGTTTTTGCTCCTTTCTTGTTTTATTATTTCATATTTGACATAAAAATATTTTGTGTAAAATTATAATATGTTAAGTTGAATCCAGCCAGTTTTCTATTTTTGCTAAGGTGGTGACTTAGCACACTTGTGCATATGAGTGCCATATTCAGTTTTGTTTGAAAATATCACCCACCAAGTGCAAAAGAGCAGTGGCATTGGCTCCGTGCGCTGGGAGCATTCGGTACCAGCCTGTGTCCTTAGACGTGCTTCAGAGGTTCTTAGCATATGAGGCAGCAAGAGGACACTGTTGCCGATAAGTTAATGGAATCAGAACCTAAAATACAAATACAGAAGTTAAGGTCCATAAGAGGTTTCTTATTAGGAAGTTCATTAATGTTTTCCCATTTAGTGGGTCTGGAAACTGCTGAGATGGCTTCAGGATTGAGATGATTGGTCCAAAAAATGAGATTGCAGTGACAGGCGCTCTGTGGTGCATGATGGGACTGCACCCTGATTAACCTGCTGCGAATGACACCACATCCCATGCACACCCTGGTCACTGCAAGGCGCAGCACCATGGTGACCTGCAGGTCATCTGAGGTCATGTGGGTGCTGAGCAGCTGCAGGCTGACGCTGCTGCCTGGATTAGGGAGACGCAAATATTCAAATGTGGTTTCTTCAGAGTACTTATTGCTCTTTCACCCTCACAAAGCCTGGGAATCGCATTCAGCCTACCTGACGAGGACATGTGCAGCACACACCCATGATCCCAGCACTGGATCCTGAATTAATCACAACCTTTAAAAGCCGCTGCAATGACTACATGAGGCTTTGAGTGGACGTCTAGACACAACCCTAACGGGGTTCAGCAAGGGCTTTGGAGTTAGTGCACCCCTGTGGTGAAATCTGGTAGCTGTTGTGTGTGTCTAGCAGTATTCATTACAAAATGCAATTCCTGAATAAGGCCGAGAAGAGTGGGTTGTAAAGAATAAGACTATAACAAGTAACACAAATGCTAAAAACACACCCAAAGAAGAAAAATAACCTTCCAATTTCTTTTCAATGAAATTGATAGATCAGCTATTTATTTAGTTTTCTTAGGCTGTGAGAAGTGGTAAGAAAATAAGTTATAAGCATTTTCTTCTCCCTGCAGATCAATCAGAGGTTGCTGGCTGAGGCCAGACTATCTTCCTTCATGGCTGACCTGCTTAGGTCACTTGAGAAAGAGACAGCATGCCAGGCTGTCAGACAGGTCAATCAGGGAGCTCCTCTCCCCATCACCTTGGAGACCCACACCTGTCCCCTTAAGGTTGTACTTGCTACGTGGGCCGCACTTTGGCTTTTATTTCTTCTAGGCCAGTAATGGCAAACGTTAGAGCTTTCAATCACAATAGCCTGTTTGCCCCCAGTGACCTGGCTGCTGCCCTAATGCTCCAAACCACAGGGCTTTGCCCTGATGGAAGTGCACTTGGGCTTTCTGTTCTGACGCCCACACTGTCCTGGTTGATCGTGGCACCTGCACATCTGCAGGCCTTGCACACATAACCACCTTCCCGCTGTTTTCTCACACTTCCCTCTTCCAGGAGAGAGGGAGACACTTAAATCCAGGTGCCTCACAAGTGGAACTGAACACAAGCTCTTTGCTTCAGCTTCCTGATTAGATCACATAATTCTACTTTTTAAAAAAAATGTAATATTAAATCAAAAGATTTACGGGAAGAATGGGGCACAGAAAAACACCAAAAGGAAAAATATCAAGATATAAAGTTGACATATTAAATTCTAGTTTTGCACCTCTGACCCCACTCTTCTCCAAATTTCATATCCTTTTGTGTAGTTTATAAATGCCTATTTTGTGTTTCACCTCTGCTTTTGCTTCGCACAAATAGTGCTTATACCATTCATAATAGTGCTCCAAAGGTCCAGTCCCGCCATGTCATCTCCCTGGATAGCAGTGGGCATTGGGTGTTCCACTGACTACCTCTACAATCACGAGCTCAACCGGGAATCAACAGCCCCCAAGTTGGGGTCCGTTGTCTAACCTGCATCCCTCCCTCTTCCTCCGCACACTCTGCGTTAGCTAGTCCTGCGTTTCTGTCTCTCAGGAAACACACCCCTCTCACCTTCCACACTTTCAGCCTTGGCTGTTCTTGGAAATGCCCTGCTCCTGAGACCACTTTTTGGCTGTCTGCTCATGCTGAGATTTCTCCAGGGAACCTCCTGCTTTCTTTACAAATACCTATAGTTTTGTGTTATTGAATATAAAATGTTGTAAGTTGTATTCCTGCAAAAGCATTCTAACCTCTTAGTAGAAACAAGGCCATACACATTTATATCCTTCCAAATCACAACCAGTCACAGACATGCAATAGCTACCCAGCAAATGCTCGCTGTTGCCTGCAGAATTCATCATCCTTTGTCTCTTTTGGAACCTACCAGTCATTGCCATCTTTCCATTTTGATGACATTTGAAAAAGGATGTGTTGCTTTGTTCACTGAATTTTTGAAGGTTTATTTTACTTTATTTTATTATGTATTTAGTACAGGGTTTCAATACACAGATTGGACTCCTAGTGAGCCTTCTGTTTTCAGTCTCCCAAGTGCTGGGATTACAAGTGTGTGCTTCCACACCCAGTCTTAGTTGCCTCAGGGGTGGAGCCAGCATGGCATGCCCGGGATCAAACCCTGGTCCCTGTGCCTGCCTAGACAGGTACTTTAATCTGCTGTGCTATCTGAGCAGCCCTTGAAGATGCTTTTAATCATGATTAGATCACCACCATCCATTTTCTCTTTGATTTTTTTTCCCTGTCACTCTTTCCATGAGCCAATAGAAATCTGTAGGACAGTTGCCTTAGCTGTCTGCATATGTGCGTACACTCCTTCCTTCTTTTCTCCTTTCCCTCATCCCAGTTCTTTCCTTCTGGGCAATTTCTTTCCATTCATCTCTCTTTACTCGTTTGATTTGAATTCTCCTTTTGCACAGGCACACATTACAGGTTGCTTGTGGATTTCTTCTGGTCCCTGGTGTCAAGGTCTGGGAAGGACTGTTAAGTCTGCAGCTCTTCTAAGGTACCTGCGTTGGTCACTTTCCCTGGGACGCAATGCCCAGCACCCACACGCAGAGGAGCAGAAGTCCACATGACATGCTCTGTGCTGGGTGGAAGGCTTTGAGAAGAAGGCAGTAGAGAGCTGCAAGCAGGCAGCTGGAAAGCAGAGAGCACAGGCAGGAGCTGGTTTGGGCCTACCTGCGGCAGCACTTTCGGCATGGACTCCGCAGCAGATGCAAGTGTCACCCTCCCGTGGCCTAGTCACTTTTCACACATGTGAAACATTTAGGGGATATTTGGGATCTACACCATGGTATGTGTCATCCCTGTGGAGAGACCTGAAACCAAAAGTAACTTCTATTTTCTCACGCGGTCTCCTCGAGGTGAGCTCTAAAGAATGACCTGCATGTTATTAAGCAAGTGTTAGGATCAGGCTTGCGTCCAGCTTTTTAGAAGTTTTGATCAGAGCAGCGCCAGTCTGGAAATTGTATCATTTCAGCTCTTTTATTTTATTTTGTGTTTTTGAGATATAGTTTTACTGTGGAGTTCAGGCCATTGTTGAACTCACTTTATAGGTCAGGCTGGCCTCAAATACAGTGATCCTTCTGCCTCAGCATCCTGAATGCTGGGATTACAGATGTGTGCCACCATTCCCAGCCTGTCTTTTTAATTTCAGATTGCCTTTTAACCTTAAAGGAATTTGCAGTGTGTGACCTACAGAACATTTCAGTGGTGGGGTTTTTCTATCTTGGGTTTACTTACAATGAACTGCATCAGCTAGAGAGCTTCTTCATGCTGGGCTTTGGCAATGGTGTGGAGATTGTGCCTGGGCTTCGGAGCCTCTCTGTGGCCTTTGGTGCTGGTGTAAGCAGCTATGAAACTTTTCATTCTCCACTGAGCCCCTAGAATCATGGCTCACAGCTGTAGCTGTGGCCTCTTCTGTAGGGTTTCACTCACACACTCACCAGGGCAGTGGAGATGAACTTCCTGCGTTTCCTGTGTGGACAGGCCACCAAGATCCACTGAGGAGACTGGCCAGGCTGTGGCTGCAGGCAGCAGGTCTGATGAGGAGGCCCTCACTCCCATGGAGCTTCCCACAGATGGGCTGTGAAGGCAACTCTGAGGAGAAGAGGGAGGACAGCCTGTGTGGCTGTGCTCCTACTCCTCATCCTCCAAACATTTCTCAGGTATTTTTGAAAAATCTAAGTTTTGCAGAAGGAAAGTGAGGCATTATTTTAAAGTGGCCATGATGGCAAACGCCTATAATCCCCATATTCTGGAGTACCCCAGCTTGCCAACAGCTTTTACCTGGCGTTGTTGTATGGCCCTTGTGACGGATATGAAGTTTTGATTTGCATTCCCCTGATGGCTGAACATGTGCTGGCCGGTCATTTGCATATCTCTTTTGGAAGGACACTAACTTGTACTCATCATCTTTCTTATCACCCACCTGAACAAATTAAAGAAAGGTTTATTTATTATTTTTAAAATTTTTATTTAGTTTTTTATTTGATATAGGGTCTCACTGTGCAGCTCAGACTTTTGGGACCAGCACTAAGTGGGGCACTGGGGATTGAACTCAGGTCCGTGTGCTTGCCAGGCAGACACTGAGACTGCTGAACTATCTCCCCAGCCCTAAGAAAGGTTAGTTTTGGCTCATAGCTTGAGAGGGCTCAGTCCAAGATCTGCTGGCTCCAGGGAAGAAGAGCTAGGCAGAAAAACAGTCACTTGACCCCTGGTGGCCCGGAAGCAGAGAGCTGGGGTGAGCTTGGCATGAGAAAGCTTTCTTTTTTTTTCTTTTTCTTTCTTTTTTATGAGAAATCTTTCTTTCAGGTCACCTCTACAGCGAGCTGCCTTTAAGACCAGCCACACCTTCGAATGGCAGGTGGTCTGCTACAAACACATCAGTTTGTGAGAATTACATAACAATCACCTTCCAAAATCCTCATCTCTGAAGTGAGAGATGAGACTTTGGAGGGACTTTTTAGATCTAAGTTGTAATAGAACCTTTTCTTTCTTTCTTTCTTTTTTTTTTTTTTTTTTTTTTTTTTTTTTTTTTTTTTTTTTTTTTTTTTTTTTTTTTTTTTGTGTGTGTGTGTGTGTGTGTGTGTGGAACCGGGGATTGAACTCGGGCCCTTATGCTTGCCAGGGAAGCGCTTATTCCACTGAGCCATTGCTCCAGCCCCTTCCTATCTTTTAATTTGTGATTATAGGGATTGAATTTAGAGCATTCTACAACTAAGCTATAGCCCCAGCTGTTTGACTTTTTTGTTTCTTTTAAGACAGGGTCTCAGGAAACTGCTCAACTTGGGCTTGAATTTGAACTCTTCCTGCTTCAGCCTTCTAAGTAGGAGGGATTACAGACCAGGCCTGACTGTCAGAGACTGGGCCCAGTTGTAATTGTGCTTGATTTTCATTATTGAGTTGAAAAAGTTCTGCTCATGTTCTAGATTTGAGTGTCTTCTTGATTGGCAAATATTTTTACACAGTCTACGTGTTGCCTCTTTTACTTTTTTTAATTAGGCCCTTCGAAGTGCAATTTAAAAATATTTAATGAAGTCCAATCTGTGTGTGTGTGTGTGTCCCTGTACATGTGTCCTTTGGTTCATATCTCAGAAGATATTGCCAAACCTTTATTTATTTATTTATTTATTTGCGGAATCAGGGATTGAACTCAGGCTCTTGTGCTTGCCAGGGAAGCGCTTATTCCACTGAGCTGTCTCCCTGGCCATATTGCCAAACCTTGTTCATAAAAATATTTGCCTTACAAATTTCAATTCTCACACTTTCCTATTGATGCGTTTTGAATTACCTTTTGTACATAGTAAGATAGAGAGTCCAAATAAATTTTTGTCTCAGCACCATTTAGTGCAAAGATTGCTCTTTCTCTATTTTAATGACCTTGACATTCTGTTAAAAAATCAGCTGATCCTTGGTGGATGAGTTTGCTTCTTGATTCAGGATTCCAGTCACTGATTCCTAAGGATGCTAACATCACATTCTTTTTTTTTGGGAGAACCTGGGATTAAACTCAGGCCCTTGTGCTTATTCTACTGAGCCATCTCCCCAGCCCCTACATCACATTCTTTTTGCTACTATTCTGGTAAAAATTTCAAACTATAAAAGTGTGAGACCTGTAATTTTTTTCTTTTCAAAATTATTTTTAGCTCTTCTGGGTCTTTCAGATTTCCATGGGATTTGTACCATCAGTTTGCCAGTTTCTACAAAGAAGATAATTATGATTCTAGCAGCTACCATTCATTCTTCACATCAGCTTGGGCCTTACCTAGCTGTATGAAGTCTCCTGCTCCTCGGGCTTTTTAAAGATGTCTTTAATTTTGGTCAGTGGTATTTTATTTTCAGATTATATATTTCATGATTCTTTTGTTACAAGTAGTCCTAAATCTCTTATTTTTTTTTTGAAGCAAATATAAATGGCACTTCCTAAATTTCTTTTTGCAATTGTATATTGGAAGTGTATAAAAATGTAACTGATTTTTATGCATTGGTTGTATGCCTTGCAATATCGCTATACTTGTCTAATAGTATCAACAGTGTTTTCATGTACTTCTTAGGGTTTTTTTCTATATAGAGTCTTTTAAATTTTGTATAAGTAGAAATATTTTAATATAGAATCTTTAAAGCTCAGGACAGCCATTTGCTTTAAGATGTTCAGAACCCAGAAGCTTCTCTGGAAAGACAGCAGCAGTTAGAACTTTTAGCTGTGCACCATGAAGAAAGCCAGGGTTAGGCTGGCTCTCTGGTGCAGGTCTGAGGCCTCCACTGTGTCAAAGAAGATGTTCATTCTGATGTACATTTTGAAGATGCAGAAACCCAGATATTTTCTAGAACTTCTTTTGGGCTCTAATGAAATCTACACATTTGTGAGTGTTAAGAAAAGAGCATAGGCACCTGAACAATCAGAAAAACATGCTCCACTTTCAGTGGAACCTTCATGTGTTTTTAAATTTATATATCTGAGATCTCATAACACATTTATAAGCATGCAAATTATTTTGAAATTATAATCTGATTGAGACTCTTAACTATTACATAGTACACTATTGATAATGCTATACTAATTAATTAGAGGTTAAATGTTCCAAAGCCCAATTTTTATGTTTTGAAGCCACATTATTGTGTTTCTATTTCAGCCTAAGACTAGTGAAAAATTTGTTAGATACAGAGTTAATTTCCTGGGGTCATAACTCTCAAATTAGGAAGATTGCCAGCTAACTCTGGATTTCAACATGGAGTGAAGTATTTTGGCAGATCATATCGTTTTCCTGTCACTATTAATGGAAAGCTGGCTTTAGTACAAACTATAGGACCAACTCATAGGAGGAATTGACGTGGTTTTGAATTATCTCCAAACACTGGTCTGTTAATGGCGATATAGCAGCATTCATCTGCCAAACTTGTACCAATGATAGATTTTATGTTTTGGAGGGCGTGAGTCTTTGCTGCTTTGATACAGATACAAGCAAACATCAAAGAGAGAGACAAAGACAGAGAGAGTAAGAGCAAAAGGGAATGGAAATTTATTTCTGTATTCATGAGGCTAATAAACCTCACCAATGTTTTATTGTATTTTGGGGGAAAAAAACCCTGAAAACTCAACAGTTCAAAGGCAGTCATTCTATTGAATTCTTGTTATCATGTTGACATCTTTGGTAAAAGGCTCACCTTCCAGGTCCTTAAATGCTGGCTTCAGGTGGCGGTTGATCACTTTCAGCTTACCTCATCTACTGACGTGGGCACACATTCCTTAGCCAGGTGTGATTTTGACTCACACAGCAAGGAAATGTAGCAACACAGCACTCGGGAGGCTGAGGCAGGAGGATTGTTGTGAGTTCGAGACCAGCCTGAGCTACAAAGTGAGCTTAAGGCCAGCCTGAACTGCATAGTGAGACCCTGTCTCAAAAAAAAAAGACAAAAAAAAAAAAAAAAAAAAAAAAAAAAAAAAAAAAAAAAAAAAAAAAAAAAAAAAAAAAAAAAAAAAAAAAAAAAAAAAAAAAAAATGTAGCAACAAAGATGTCTTTTGAACTCCACTGTGGGAAAAACAACAAAAATCAGGAGCTTCTGTTCTCAGAGCAGGAAGGAATCAGTTAGTTGGGAACTGATTTTCAGATTAAACAGCTCAGGAGAGTGGAGCTGTGAGCACGAATTGACACTTAGGCAATTGCTCAGCGAATGCCCTCATTGGGAGACTGCAGTGATATTTCAGCTTCTGCTACCGAGCGCGCCTCCTGCACTGCGGGCTGGCAGAGAGCTGTGTGCTGTCTGCTGTCACCTCGCATTTGTCGTGGGAGAGAAAGGGTGCATCTGAGGTGGGTGCTAGACTTGGGCTCTTGAGCCATTTTGCCGAGTGAGCGCTGGGTGTGCACTCAAGCTTTGTGATGCTGTGGGTCGTGTTCCAGGGCTTGGTTTGCTTTGGTCACGTGTGGCTGTGTCAGATTTGGATGTGCCAGAAGCAAAGTATGGAGAAAGGACTAGCCTGGTCCGCACTTCAGGGAGCCTTAGAGCAGCTGTGGTTAATTTTCCTTTTTTTAATTTTTTTAATGTACTTGGTGCAGACTCTTACTGTGCATCTCAGACTCGTAGCCATCCTCCTATGTTTGGACTCCCCCGCACTGGGGTTACAGGCTCTTGCCACCATGCCGAGTCTCGCTGCCTGGCTCAGCGCACTTGGGGGCAGGGCCAGAGTGCAGGGGATCACCTCATCTTTGCACTTGCTTAGGTGGGCACTTAGTCTGCTGAGCGACCTCACGGGCTGTCATTTTCCATGTTTCTGATGGTCGTTCCCTGATCAGGATGAATTTATTGTGATATCTCCATGTATTAACATCTCACCAACTGCATCTTCCAGTTTCTTCCAGGAATCTCTGGAAAGTTGGTATAGGAAGCCTCATTTGAAGTTAGCAGGATTTAACTTGACATTTTAGGAAAAAGTTTGTCTGGAAATACAGTACCCGTATCCCTACAAATGTGCAAATTATTTTACATGTGAAATTTTCTGTTTTGCCTTTGATTTGTGTGTTCATCAGTGTGAATGTGGTCATGCACATACATACATAAGTCCCTTCTGACTTAGAAATTAAGTAGATAAAAGTTAGGGCCAACCAGACAGCTCAGCGGATTAAAGCACCAGCTTAGGCAGATATAAGTGCTGAGGGTTCAATCCCTGGTGTGCCATGCTGGCCCTGACCCAATGGCATGCTCAGATGGTGATTGACACTGGGCATGGTGGTGCACACCTGTAATGATCACAGTGCTTGGGAGGCTGGAAACAGGAAGTATCCCTAGAAGTCCAGCCTGTGGAGTGAGACCCTGTAGACTCTGTACTAAATACATTTAAAAAAAAAAATTAACTGGACATTTTATCTTAACTAATAGAACATTTTATTTGTGTGACAAGTATTTTATGAGTTTAGTGACTTTCATTTGTTCTCAAAAAATTTGCCTGTAAATAGATGACTGTGTTCTAAAGTTAAGCTGGCATTATACATTTGAAGAGTGATCTATCTAGTATCTGCTTTGATGAGGCCATTACTGGAACGTGTAGTGGATGTCACATCGAACCATAACAGAGGTGTTTCCTTCCAGGAGATAAACTGTCCAGTAAATGTGAAATTACCTTCAATCCCTTGGGTGCAAGTGCCCTGCGCCCAGATGGAGGTAGAGCACAGTCGTGCCCTAGGCTAGTAAGATGGGCGTTTTTCTCTCCTTGAGTGTTGTGTGTTCACCCTGCCAACAGTAAATAAGGTATTGTGGTAAAAACTGAGTGGAACTTTTATTATTCCCATCAGCAGCAATAAGTACTCATAAGCTATGCGCTGCGTGGAAATCCAAATGTTGAGCCAATCAAATGGCGCTGAGGGAAAAGAGCGCGGCGGATGGCCGGGCTGCTGTGCTTGGCTTCAGCTTGCTTTCTCCTCTGGCTTCCTTCTCTGGTTCTGGATCTGGCTTTGCCTTTAGAACTTAGGTGTTACCTTTTGACATATTCTTACAGGAACATTTACTTCTGAACAGGGTGCAGACTCACCAGTATTAAGGGGCTACCCTTCAATTTCATTCAATTTCATTCCATTGTGCTGTAGTTCAGGAAATTTCACTTGTAAATAATTCCGGCCTACTGGCTGAAAACTAGATCAATAAACTTCGACAAACCAGCTAACATCTTTACTGGTTTCTTTTAATGTAAGAGAAATCTGCATTTAGCCTGAACTGTATTTCTTTCTTTTTTTATGGTAGAATGCTACTATGTTATATATAAACATGTTTTCTTAATGCAGTCATCTTTTGTTGGGCATTTGGGCTCTTTCCAAGGTTTAGCTGTTATAAGGGCCAGCCAGATAGCTAAGTGGACTAAAGTTCCTGCTTAGGCAGAGGGCAGCGGCTGGAGTTCGATCCCTGGTGTGCCATGCTGGCCCTGTTCCTGGGGTGTGCTGAGACAGCGATTGAGACGGGGTGTGGTGGTGCAAGCCTATAATCCCAGTGTTTGGGATTGACTAGGAGAAATGCTACAATACAATTCCAATCTATGCAAGGAGACCCTGTAGATCTGTCACTTCTTCTTCCTTTATAACACTGGGATCTTTCTTTTTAGGTTTTAATCTATCCTTTCCTTTGAGCCTCTTGTCTCTGAGACTAAGCATTCGCCTCATGGTCGCATGCTTCCTTTTCTTTCCGCATGTTCACGCCGCTGTTTGGTCCCTAAACTCTATTTCAGTGTGCATTATGGTTCCAGAGGACTGGCCTCTGTAATTTATCATTGAGGAGAAATCCTACTTGCATGGTTCTGTTTACTTTTTGCAAAACTAGCTTCTTTTGACAAAATGTAGTCCTTTTGTGTCTGTCTTGAATAGCTGACTTTGACTGTTGGATTAGTCAGGTTGGATTAGTCAGGTTTTCCATTGCTGGACACAAAATAGACATCCTGAACTCAAGGTGGAGATGGAGGAGGAGGAGGGGGAGGAGGAGAGGGAAGTGGAGGGGAGGAGAAGGAGGGGGAGGAAGTGGAGGAAGAGGCAGAAGAGGAGGGGTAGGGGGAGGAGGAGTTTATTTTGGCTTACGACTTTCAAAGCACTCGGTGTGAGCTGGTTGCAAGGCAGAGACAGCATCTAGGAAGGGGCTGATGGAGGAACGCTTTGCAGCCCCTGGCGTCCAGGTCACACCCCGAGTGAACTCCCTTTTAGCCTTCCATTTGCTTCTTGCCCATTCATCAGCAGATGAACCCATGAAAGGGCACAGCATGCTCACAACCCAGTCAGCATCAGAAGCCTCGTCTTTGAGCGTGAGACTTTGGGGCTGAATTCCAGGTCTAACCGTCATGGCTGTTGGGTGGGGTGCCCCCTCTGCCTGCCCCTCGTGCTCACTTCCCATCCTTGGCATGGCCCACTCCAGGGACACTAGGTGCACGTCTCTGCTAGGATCCTCTCACGCAGCAACTGTGCTTCTGCTGTGATCAGGTTTGCAGAGGGCTGCAGGAGGCTCTCGGAGAGCCTCATCCGAGGTTACGTCCACTCACCGTCCAACTGACGCTGCTCCTCTCATCAGAACAAACGTCTCCAGGGTGGTGCTTCCTAAATGCATTCATGAAGTGGATCCGTGTACAGATGTCTTGGGGTGACTGTCTGGGCCCTGATCTGTAGGTCAGATAGGAGTTTGGGCAGACAGATCATAACATTTGTTATGGATTGAGTTTAATGACAGGAGATTAACAGCTCAGCAAGATAACTGCAGTGCACAGCTTCACTGTATCTTTAGGTTTTTCAAGTAGGAAAGACAAAGTTCACGCTAAAGAATTATAATTATAAAAGACCTACATAAATGACTCAGTAACACACTTAAAGTACATTTCTCTTATTTTTCTCATTATTCTGAAGGAAAGCAACAATCATGCCACCTATGACATATATTGTCCTTGGAGGTGAGTTCTTCTAGTCACCACTCTAAACTCATGACTCTTGTTAAGTCTCCCTTTTTCCATCTGTGTAATATAAAAAATATTACACAGCTCTTTCAATTTTGTTTTTCTATTTTATTTCTGTTTGGAAAGTTCATACATGTAAATGAAAAGAAGGAAACTAAACGGTCTTATGACAACAACTTCAGTCTGTTATTGAATTATTATTTGATGAGTATCAAAGAGATAAATGTAAATTGTATTTTCTGAAAAAGTGAGTTAAAAATTGATATTTTAGCTTTAATAAGACATTCTACATGAAGAGTTCTTTCTTTTTATGTACTTAGTAAGGATCTACAGAGTCTCACTGCACAGACTGGACTCATAGTGATCCTCCTGCATTCAGCCCCCCAAGTGCTGGGATTACAGGTGCATACCGCCATGCCAAGTCTCCATTGCTGTCTCAGTGCACCCCAGGGGCAGGGCCAGCACAGCATGGGGATAGAACCCCAGTCCCCTAGCACTTGCCTAAGCAGGCACTTTAGTCTGCTGAGTTATCTGGCTGGCTCTTACATGAAGAGTTCTGAAAGTGGCCATGCACTGATTTAATATTGGAATTCTCAGTTAAAAACACCTGTCAGTACTTACCTAAAACGTGGCTTTCTCTTAGCACCCCAGAACATGTTTTCCATTTCAAACCAGAAGCCAGTTATCATAGTCCCTTCTTCCTCCTTCACCCTTTAGTCTGGTTTGCTTTGGAGCAGCTAATGCCCTCCAACCTGTAAACCAGTAGCTCTATGAGGAGAAGCAGTTTCACTCAGTGCCAATTACCTCTATGCGCTGCGCTGGCTGGGTGACCAGTCGTGTTACGCAGGAGGAAGCATCCCTTTGCTTCAAAGAACAGCTGCCTAGCAATTCAGGAAGCGGAGGTCACAAAGCTGTTGTTGCAGCCGCAGCCACAAGTCTGAATGTGACCTCTGAGGCGCAGGCTGTGATGTGCTGCCTCTTCACAGCCTCATCCCTCAGGCCCAGTGACTGCATAACTCTGGTGAACAAGCAGGCTTAGGCAACCCCATTTCTCCCTCTGCCCTTGTCCCTGTTACCTGAACCAAGTGCTGGGTGAGACACAAATTGCTATCCCTGACAGTGGCTTCCCAGAGCTCTGCAGCAGACTTCACTGCATGGAAAAAAGAGACTGCATTTCTGAACAAAAACTTGAAGCACCATTTATTCAACACTTGTTACTGAATACATCCTATGTGGCTGGGTTCATGACCCTCAAGCTTTTAAAATTTACTGGTGGATGGGGACTTGTTCTTCTTTGTATTTCTAGATTCCAGATAATTTAATTAAGCATAAAAAGGCAAGTTTCCCTTTACTATTCCTTTCAGCAAAATCCAAGTAATTTTTCTCTGTTGTAAGAATAGCTCTTACTAGGATCTATTGTGTTTTCTCCAGGAGCACTTTTACACTTTACAGTGAGAAACGCTGGTATGTGTTCTTTAGCCATTTTTTTAACCCATGAGTAATTTCTTTTTGTAAAGCTATGGCACACTCTGGGTGATGGTGCTGTTCATTTTAAATAACTGCCCGTTATGTCTGGCTTGAGTCCCATGAAGACCCAGCCGTTTGCGCTTCTGAGGTCCCTGGTGTCTAAATGTCACAGAGTCAGAGAACAGCCTCGGTGAGACTGAGGCAGCTGCCACACTGCTGAGTTATCAGTATGTCCGCTTCCCTCCTCTCACTCACTTTTTTATTCCTCCATCTATGGTTCTCTTTTCCTCCTAAGTGTTTGCTGATTCTGCCTGTCTTGTAGCTCATAGATGTCCTGTTCTCATACACGAAAGCATCATTTAATTTGAGTTGAGTTAATTCTGGAAGATTACACTAGTTAGCACCCAAACTGTCAACTTAATAAACCCTGATTTGTCTAGACTATTTTATTGTAGCATTGAAGCAATCATGAATGGTCCCTCTACTAATTGGACTCTGTGATGGCCAAAGTAAATGCCCGGCCTTGCCTTGTTAGACCAGCAGCAAAGGCGAAGGTCTCTTACCTAACTAGAGACCACGTGGCCATCATGGTGGCTCAGGAAGGTGGGAAAGAGAGCACCATTGTGCTTCTGTCCTTCCTGACTTCAAACTCCTGGGGGCTTTCTGATTTAGCTGTTCGGTTTAATGGAATTGAGCAACTTTGA
The DNA here is from genome assembly GCA_004027165.1 of Ctenomys sociabilis. Lineage (NCBI taxonomy): Eukaryota > Metazoa > Chordata > Mammalia > Rodentia > Ctenomyidae > Ctenomys > Ctenomys sociabilis. Next base: position 73,877 of record PVKA01002456.1, on the reverse strand, counting down.
TGGAGGGATATGTGAGAAGAGAGTGTTGGAAAATTCCTCTTAGATTCTATGATAGTCAAAGGGATGGAATATTGTTGGCATTGCAATGTAGCTTTCTCTTTTACAGGCAAGGTTGTTCAGTACAGTCTTTCCTTAGAGAGGAATCCTATTCCTTGATCCATAACCTGAAGAATCTCTTGGAAAGATCTGTTCATTTACAGTAATTTATTAAAAAAGATTTATGGTGATTTTATTATCAAATGAGTTCTGTGGTTAATAAGACAGCACGCACAGGGTCACAGAAAAAATAAATTTTTTTCTGATGTGTCTTTGTATTATATACTAATGCAGACACTCCTCATGTAACAGCCAAGTTCCATTCTTACAAATACATTGTTAAGTGAATTGGTCCCCTGGTGAGGAATTGTCCATAGTAAGTGCATCACAAAATTCTGGACAAAGAAATGGTCAAAGGAAACTCCAACTTGATGACTTTGCTTTTATTCGCGTAACGTTGACATGCAGCGCTGTGATTATTATTATGTTGCATTTTAGGGAAGGGTCTACAGGGTGTTCAGGGTCTCACTACTAGATCGGACTCGTAGGGATCTGCCTGTTTACAGCCTCCCAAGAGCTGGGATTACAGGCTCGCGCCACCGTGCCCAGTCTCCATCGCCCTATCAGTGCGCCCTGGCATGGCAGGCCTGGGATTGAATCTGGGCCCCTGAGCCTGCTTGCGGGGCACTTTAATCTGCTGAGCTCTGCCTGGCACACAGCGCTGTGATTATAACAACTTAAATCTACACAACTACACTGTAGAGCAAATGAGCAGAAATTACAGTATCTTATAAGCAAGGCATGCTGTACAAAATAGATACTGACGTTGTGTATCCAAGAAGTGCAGAACTACGCGGGGGGCTTCAAGTCCCAACAGCCATTAAGCCAAGAGACTGCTAAGCGAGGAGTATCTATAGTAATTACACCGCAGCAGCCAGCATACTTTTTGCTATACAACGGCAGAATCTCTTTCTTACCTTAAAAAGTGTTGTATACTTCCTCCTGCCATGTTTATGAGAAAACAAAAGGAATAAATAGCAAAATTCAGGGCCTTTCTTCCTTTTCTCTTCCAGGGGATGTATTCCATGTTACTGCTCCCAACAAGTTCACCTTCGAGGAGGCCGCGGAAGAGTGTGAGATCCAGGACGCCAGGCTGGCGACGGTGGGGGAGCTGCAGGCCGCCTGGAGGAACGGCTTCGACCAGTGTGACTACGGGTGGCTGATGGATGCCAGCGTGCGCCACCCTGTGACTGTAGCCAGGGCCCAGTGTGGAGGTGGTCTCCTTGGGGTGAGAACCCTGTATCGTTTTGAGAACCAGACAGGCTTCCCTCCCCCTGATAGCAGATTTGATGCCTACTGCTTTAAACGTAAGTGTTTGATATCTTTTTTTTTTAATTACAGATTTTTTTTTTAAAAACATACTTCAAAGGCATGCACGGATGTTCAGCTAGCCATTGGAGAGGGTCTTGGAGTATGTGCACAGAACAGAAACCGTTCAATGACTTCCGAAAGCTAGCAGACTGGCAGAGAGATGCTTAAGGCAACAGGAACTGTGACACACGGGTTTGTAGAGGGCAGAAAGAAACAGCAGGCTCAGAACCACAGAACATATTTCTGAAGAGTTATTTTATATTAATTGCAGTTTTATTAAATGCAGTTTTACTGTTGGTACTAGGATACCTGGGTTGACAGTGCCTGAGTTAAACCCTTGAAACCTGGGTCTTTTGTCTTTGTTGGGTATCAGTCCTTCGCTGAAATGGTGGAGGAGTTAAATTTCAGGGATTGCAGGTGAGTATTTAGAGTTGATGTGGTAGTCGTCCTGTCCTATTGCTAAGCCAAAATGAACCACAATGTTGATAAAAGTGTCCATGCACCTTATTTTATTTCAAGGAATGGAAAATGTGCCTTCTGATTACACTCTATAATGAATAACTTTATTCTGATGATTAATGGATATTTCTAGACTCATGATTAATGATAATGATAAATTTTATGTTGAATTAATTTAAGTACACTTTGCAATATGCAACATAGATAAGGTATCATTGTTAAGTCTACCACTTAAAGTTAATTTTAAGTAACAGTTTTAGCATTCCTGATCTCATTAAGTTTTTACTCATCTTTAAGGATTTTTCCAATATTAGTCACATGATGGTGTATCATGATTATAGCAGGCCTAAGACAAGTGAGCAACCCCAGTCCTACTGCAGTATCTACTGTATGTTCTATATTATTCTAAAGAACAAACATTCAGTTTTTGGATGACCTTGCATATCTCCAACATAGAGAAATATTTTGACTGAATTGACTCAATTTGACAAAATTTCTCCTACACCTTGTAGAAACCCATAGCTAACACGAGTAGAGCGTTTGCTAGAGATTTCATCCCCAGCTCTCTCGAGAAGCACACCGCGCTGTTGTGTCTAAGTAGCCCGCACAGCAGGCCTCCGCACCACCACATGACCTTTCTTCCTGCTCCTGGCTGGGGTGTCTCTGCTCTCTTCCTCTCTCTTGGGCTCAGCTGTTCAAGTGTCAGAGCCAACGCTGTGATCAGGGCTGAGCAAACTCTGGCTTTTGTTCTTAGATCCCTGCACTATGGTCTTCCTCTGTTACTCTCAGGAAAACAAAATAGCTAAATCCCTCCTAAAAGCAGACAGGTAGGTACACATCCCTACGAGTGAGCGGCCTGGTCACAAAGGAAACTTGCAAGTGACTCAGGCTCTAATCTAACTTTTACATATAGGGAGCCAGGAGATGGAGGAAGAGAATTCAATTAGTGTGTGAGAGAGAAGGAGTCGGAATGGGAAAAACAGAGGGGGCCTGAATGTTCTAATTATTTTTGCTGGTGGAGCACAAAACCGGCCCTAGAAAGCTGATAAACAACATACCTTTCTTCCTGAGGATAACATTGAAATCCAGTCTTACCTATAGCCATGAAGAAGATTATTATTAAAAATTCAACCTGACTTGTCTTAAATTATTTACTTAAATGAAACATACACATGAATGAGTGAAATAGCATGTTTAGATTTAAATAGAATAACCACCCACTAAAAGCCTACATAAAATGAAAAAAAGAATGGAAGGTTTAGATCTATTTTTGCTAACTCACTGAACTTGGAAATAGAACGGACTCATAATTTGATGCTTTTCTCCCTGAGTTGGAGTCTCAAGCTTTGCTGATTCTTTCCTCCCTGAAATCCTATCTTATTCAGAATTCGTTCAGCCTGTGAGAAGTTAAGAAGGTCTAGCCATGACATAAAAACCTTCCTTAGACTACACGCAGTGCTAAGAGCTCCCTAAAATTTGGACACATTTTGCAAGGATTCTTTTAATACACATTTGCAAAATGACTCCACTCCTGCCCTCTTTTCCCACATAGTCCAGGGGTGACTAAATCCTGCAGGGTCAAGTTTATGAGTGGTGGCCCAACTCTAGTTCCAAAAGTGGATTCAATATTGAGCAGCTGGTTAAGCAGAGGAATTTGGAAATGGATCCACATCTTCTCATTTGCTTTTGTCACATATAGACTGTGTTTGTGTTCAAGCCAGTTGGTGAATGAGTGCTCTAGATCTCAGTGTGCTGCCTTTCCACCCTTTCTCCCAGTAAATTCACTGAAGAGCACTCACAGTTACAATAAATACAGCTGGTCAGTATTCTGCTCACCGTGAGTTGATGTACAGGTAGACGGATATCCTTGCAGAACAGGTTTCCCATCTACCTTCTCTTGATGACTGAATTAAACTGTGCGCTCTTTTTCTTTGACCTCAGAACTATGCAAGCTCTGCGAAAGTTAGACATGAAAACACACAGAGCTGCGAATGCGCACATTGTGGAGCCCCCAGTCTGCGTCAGTCAGACCCACTCCGCACTCAGGAAAGTCTCGTTCTGCATATTGCTGATCATGTCAGTGACTAAAGCAAGTGTGAGTTTCCTAGAGAACCCGCTCTCATGTTTACAGCTGCCACTGCCAGAGCTTTCTAACTGTCTTAGGCTTTCAACATTGGAATTTGAATCCATTTTTGTGCTGAACACGAAATCTAAGTAGTAGCTAACTGCTGAGCACAGCTATTTGTCACTTTGCATTTCTAAAGAAATGGTTTCCTTGCTTTGAACTATTAATTGAAACCTGGAATGATCACACAATCTCTGAGCCCACACTGCCTTTTTCATCCCATTATTTGCTAATGTTTGGGTGAGTGGAAATATTGGTACAGAGCTAAGTTAACTCCTCCTACTTGCTGTGTGACCAGACCCACGTGCTCACCTTTAAAGGCGCCTACTCTGCTAATCCCGAGGCACTTCATCACTTTTTTTTTCCCTGTTTTGTTTTTGATTTTTTTTTTTTTTGCCTTAAATCATACTCTGCTTCTAGATTACAAAACTAATACTTCCCCAATTTGTATTTAAAATCTGTTTCTTATTTATTAAACTAGAATCAGTTGGCTTTCACTCAAAACTTGTAAAAGAGCTTGGATCTAACTCCAGTTTTTAGCCTGGGCCCCTTCCCTGAGAAGCCAGAGTACACCCACTGAACACTCACTGCATTTGCCTCCACTCTGTCCATTTGCACTCACTGATGGGAACAATTTAGGGTAAAAGAAGCCCGAGTTAGTCTTTTCTCCATCATGTGGAGTGTGAGGCATGAGTTAAATGGGCTGTGATGTGCTAAGAGGGGTTTTACATTTTGTTAGGAAAATCTGCCTCACGTCTCACAACAGAAGCTCAGAAAAGATAGTCTATAGAACATAAAATATCATAAGTACAGTGATATGAAACATCTGTGCGGCAGACAGCTGCAAAGGTTGGAAGGGAACTTTTGTGGGAAAAGAAGTGTGCTGATTTTTGCTGGCTTCCTCAGTAATGAGGTAGGAGAAACACTGGGAGGTTTCTGAGCCCAGAATGTCTCCATGTGGATGCACCTTCAGGAAGGGTTTTGCGGAGTAACCCAGGGCTATGTATTCACCTTTACAACACTCATCTGTGACACAGTTGTCTGCATTCTTAACCTGTCTCTTTGTAGATATCTGAGGTTATGGAAAATTAGTCGCTTTTTTGGGGGCCAGCTGAGACAAATGACAGAGATGGTCAGACGCGGGAAGTTAAGATGGAAGTCAGCTGTGCGGTTGACAGCAAAGCCACCCCACCCAAAAGTCTGAGGCTTTTCATTCCGAGTCATAGAATTAATTAACTTAATTGTAAACAGATTTCTGAACACTGGACTCAAAAATTGCAGAAAATCTTTTTTTTTTCCTGCAAACAAGGTCATATAAATCCTGACTTTGGAAGGCAGATTCCCTAAGAAGTATTGTTATCTTTTTATCGGGCAGTAAGGCCACAGCAGGCTGTACAGTAATAATTGACAATGACATATGTTTATTTAGTTTTTAAAATCTGAGCCCATTTAAAAATACTATAAAAATATTTTCCTAGCATTGTAGAGCCTCGCTTGCCTTGGAATATGGGAAGGCCTGACTCACGAGCCCTTTGTTTGGCCTTAGTGTAATTCCACCCTAAATTAACTTCATCAGTCATAAAACCACTCAGAGGGAATAAGTAAAATTAGCCTTTTTGTTGTTATTAATAATATGATTAAATTTTCTCCAATATGCAATGTTTTAAAAGTTTATATTATGTTTCCATGGGAGCTTTCTCTGTACATATTTTTTATTATTTCCCCAAAGAATTGAGTTATAAGACAAATGTGAAATTTGGCAATGAAGTGAGGTAATGGGGATGGAATTTCAGAGGATAGAGAATTGAATTAAAAGAAAAATAATCGACCACAATTTGGGCCTTTAAGTTGTTCATGTCAATCAAAGTAGACCAAGGCCTTGTTCAGGAATTGAAGGGGGGGGGGGTGGAAGTTTCTCTTAAAAGGGAAAAATAAAAAAGGATATTTCACATATTTTTAAAGCCCCCAATTCTTCTTTGTTTAGTAGAAAAGGATATGTAATGACAGACTTGTGAGAGTATTTTAGGTCACTATAATGCAATGACCTCCGAGTGTTCATTATAAAATAGAAAACTCTAGGCTCTTAAATGTTCTGGAGAGTAGAACAGCTGGTAAGGCACATGCTGGACAAATGTGAGGAGACTGTTATTGCTTTACTCTGATTTACAAAAAGCCACACCATTTCATCATTAAATTTTGATATGAAAAATGGAGTCAAAAGGGACCCAATTTTAGGTTTTACGGCTTTCCATTTGAGGATGTGAGTTGTGACACATGACACATGGCATCAGGGGAACAGATATTGCCCATGTACCCAGTGCTGAGTTGTAGAGGCTGCAGCCAGGCCATGACTGTGGGGTTCCTGAGACCAGTTCCTTGTGGCTTCAGCAGCAGCTAATTTTTAATTTTCAAAAATTTGGATTTGTTTTTAAACAACAACCCTTATGTGCCAGGCTAGGGTGTCTTCCCTGTATTGAGGAATTTTGCTGAAAATGTAGATGATTTCACAACTGATTTAAAAAATCTTGAAGCAGGCCAGCAATTCTGTAGAAATGTAGAGGCATTATAATGTAGTGCTTTATGATGACAGGTTACTTTATATTGCCCGAGTCCACTCTTGCTCATATTCAGGACTGTTCAAATGATTTGTAATTATAAACCTAAAATATATCATGTGGGTATGTTACTTCCTGAGTGCTTATGTTTCATACTAAACAAAGACAGAACCAGAGACCCGAAGAGGTTCAAACATAGCATGTAGAGCGTAGAACAAAGTGTAGGGTTACAACAAACGCCAGGGAGCCTCTGCTGGACACACTCCATCATTTATTAGACATGGGGCTACAGACTTGGAAGGAAGATGAAGATGAAAGGTCCAACACCTGGAACCAAATGAAGAGCACTATTAAAAAGTTTAATATCCTGTTTTGATGGAAGTCTCCACATCGAGGCCAGGGTAATGGCTCCTATGGAAGCCCACTTCATTTGATGTGGTTTCTGTGTTGTCTTGCAGTCTGAGACACTCCTTTTCCCTTGAGACACTGTGCAGCTAAGAAGAAGGAGTGCTTGGGGAGAGCTAGTGGCAGGGCACCATGGCCTCCAGAAGGGTTGTAGCACCATATTCTCCTCCTAGGTTTCAAGTTGCTGCTGTAGTTTCTAATAAATAAATGATTCATTATGTCCATACTCTGGATTTACATATTCTTGGGCCTCTCATTTCCTAATGTAATACTCATTTCCTTTGAAAACAGTCTTCCCTACCTGTGAGTAATAAGTATTATAGCCCTTATAATATGAAACAGCTTACCTATTTGTGGCTCTTAAGGCTTCAGTTTTGTGTCTTTGGGACACACTGCTTAGATTCTTCTTCCACCACAAAACCCTGTGGCCCATCCAGAAATACAAACACTGGACATGCAGCGTTGTTTGAGTGACTTGTCTAATCAACTCTTTGAAATTATTTTTCTAGCTAAACAGAATATATCAGAGGCTACAACGATCGAGTTGAAAATCCTCGCAGAAACTGAGTCACCCAGTCTGTCAAGAGAACCACAAGTGGTCCTCCATGCAAGGACACCGATCATCCCTTTAGTCACTGAGTTGTCTTTTATTACGAGAGAGTTCCCTCCCGTAGGAAATATGGTCAATTCTGGACAGAAGACCAAAGTCCAAACTCAGGCAGTCACGAGCCTGATAGCTACTACAGCCCCCGCCACTCCTACTGAGAGTAGGGGGAGGCCTCGGGACTACTACTCTCCTTCTTCCTCTGGACCTCTTGGGAGAGCAGATATATCTGAAATTAAGGACAAAGGTCTCCAAAGCACAACTGTCATCTTTCAGCACACCACTGATTCATGGGATGGTGTCAAGGGAGATGCTCAGACCCAAAAATCTGTGACACAGGTTGAACAAATAGAAGTGGGTCCCTTAGTCACATCTATGGAAGTCTCAAAACACACTCCTTCCAAGGAATCATCTGTAACTGAAGCACCATTTGTATCCACAGAAATGAAACTAGAATCCCAAAGTGAAGATATAGCTATAAGTGCTCTTCCTGAGTTGGTGAGCACAAACCATTACAGGGTCACTTTGGGAGAAGATGATGGGGAAGACAGAGGACTTACGATCAGATCTGGTCAGAGCACACTGGTCTTTAACCAAATACCAGAAGTGATTACAGTGTCAAAAACCCTAGAGGACTTGATGTCAATGTCAGCATACACAGTCCTTTCCCCTCTGACTTCACCTGACCATGCTGGATCATCCACAGAGAGTTGGGAAGAAAGGCAAACAAATGGTCTAATAACTGAAGATACCTTTGGCCCAACCCTGTCTACTACACCTCTCCCATCCAAGCTTGTTACAGAAGTAGAATCATTTCCTTATTCTGGTGATAGGATATCAGTAGAGGGAATGTCCACAGCTGTTCATCCTTCCTCACAGACAGAAGCAACACATGGAATTGAAAGAATAGAGACACAAAGACCAGAGAAGAGAACTGACACTTACACAGGTTATGAGATACAGGGAGAAGTCACCAAAGAGCCCTTTATGGGAAACATGGAAGAAGAATTCTCTGGAATGAGACTCTCAACATCTTCCTCGGAGCAAGTCCATTTTACAGAATCTTCTGTGGAAATGACCAAAGCCTTTGATTTCCCAGTACTGACAACAACAGAGTTGGGTGTGAAGCCCACTGTTGCAGGGGCAATGGAAGAAGAAACTGTGCAAACTCTTGGTGGAGTAGATGCCTCTCCAGATACTCCCAGGCAGGACAGAGATGCTACGGCAGCACATGTGACCCACAGCACTTCAAGTGTGGAAGTGGTCACTGGATCACAATGGTCGTGGGATGAGGACAATGCTACACTCACCAGTTTAGAGTCCACAGAGCAGACAAGCTCTACAGAACAGCCCCCTGTCATGGTCACCACCATGGGATTGAGTGGAAGGGATGAGGACAGCCCAGGTTTTACAGAAAATGGTAGAGATGAATTCACTCATTTTCCATATAGTACTCAGAAGCCATTGGAAAAGTTTGCTGAGGAAGGCTCGACAGAGGAAGAGGAAGTCATAGTGAAATTTCAGCTAACTCCATCAACAGGCATTTCGGAGAAGTCCACTTGGAGAGATTCTGTAACTGAAGGCAGAGTTTCATCTACCATAAGCACAGAAGGCCAAGTTATGTATGCTACTATGGAAGGAAGTGCTTTGGGTGAAGGAGAAGATGCAGGTGTCTCTAAGCCTTTGTCTACTGTTCTGTCATTTGCACATACCTTGGATGGGGGAGGATGGGCTTTTATGAATTACAGTAGCACCTCAGAGTCTACTACGTATGCAGACACTTCCCACACTATTCCTCTCTTGGTAATTCCCAAGATAGAGCAGGGAGAGTTTGCTCCTTCTGCTCCACCGGAAGGTGAGATTCTGGCTGAACCCTCTGGTGAAGGCATGGAACAGCCTCACCTCGAGGCAACCATGGCTCCTGAAACTTTAAGAACAGCAGGAGAAACTGTGCAAGCAACAACACAGGAAGAATTCCCTTGGGACGAACACACAACCAGGAGACTGGATCATGTTCCCACCTCAACTGGAGCTACATCCACACAGGCAAGGACTCTGCCTGATGAAGGCAAGGGTGAAGGGTCAGCATCAATGGTCCCAGAAGGTCTAATGGTAACAAGCGTGGAGAGAGTTCCTGTTTTTGAAACAACTGTGGTTGGAGACATCGAGCAGCCAGCTAGTTCTGTAACTGAGCACAAAGTGGAAGTGGATGAAATGGTCACAGTAATTCCAAGCATCAAGCCCGAAGTATTTTTAAGTCGAGAGCCTGAAGACAAATATGAGGTAGAAGGTAGTAGTCCAGCAGAATTCACCTCACCCTCAAGTCCCTTGGGCACCCGTGTCACTCCGCTTTTAGAGGAAATCACTACGGAGAAAAGGGAGAAAACTTCACTGGATTTTATCGATTTAGGCTCGGGATTATTTGAGAAGCCCAGAGGCACAGAATTACTGCAACTTTCAACAAGTACAGCAGCAGTTCCAGGTGATATCACTACTGCATTCAGTGTGGTTGACAGACGTCACCCAACCTCAGCATCCACGCCACCTGCAACACACACTGGGGAACCCTCTCTCATTGACAGGGACTCTGGAGTGGGAGCCACCTGGGACGCGGTGCTCCTGGGAGAACCCACATCACTCCCTTCTTCCACTACCCTTGCTGATCTCATGGCTAAGGAAACGGAAGCCGATATGGAACGAGAGTATTTCAAGACCACAAGTCCGTCCCCTCCGCACAGACCATCCACTGTAGAAGGCAAAGAGGCCTTTAGACCTCATGCAGTTTCCACTCCACAACCCCCAGTGGGCACAAAATTCCACCATGACATAAATGTTTATATTATTGAGGTCAGAGAAAACAAGACAGGTAAGTCTTTGCTTTCTAGACGTAGCTTTCAAAGCGATCAGAATTTTGCCTTGAAAGCTACTTTTGGGGGAAAAATATCAACATATGAAACACTGTCATTAGAAGATGCCTGGAGTGTGAAAAAATGTACTAGCATCATATATTTGTACAAGAATTGGAAGAATATGTTAAACAATTTGGAATAATGTTAGATCCAGTGTTAATTTCAAAGTCCTAAGAAGCCCTGCTTTGTCATCTAATATAACCAAACCATCACATGGCATCACTTCAGAACATGCAGAACACAATGTTTTAATTTCAGTGTCTTTCCATACGTCACTACTCAAGCATAGCCCTAGACTGTGTTAACACTCCATCGGTCTGTACCTATTAACCTTTTGTACTCACAGTGCGAGCAGCGGAGGTCATTCTTGCATATGCCTAGGGTGGACAGAGAGACACCCAAGTCTGCCTTGGTTTTTTTTCTTTCAGGGTTGTATAGGTTTACTATATAACTTGGGTGGATGACGAGTCAGTACTGTACCTGCTATCTAAATGAAATTCAACATATCCTTAACCTGTTGAGCTTTTCAGTATTTTCCCTGTGGCTTTAATTATTTAAAATACAATCTAGTTTAGTTCTAGGCATTGCCATAATTCTATCAGATAGAATTTCAGAAGGTAGATCTAAGTATGTTTTTGGGTCCTAAAACCAGGCTATAATGTTTATATTATGACTTAACTATTGAATCTTTAGGGATGTTTGTGATGCCTTCCTCTTCACTCAAATGTTTTAGCTCTCCGGCAGAATTTCTGAAGGCTGTGTGTTGACACTGATTAATATTATAGTTGTCACTATCAGGTATTGCTTACTTTCGTTTTGAATTTGCTCATCTGGGGTGAGACTATGTAGCACAATGCAGTTCAGTGGATCAATTCAGGTTTGCTTGTGTTTTTTTTTTTAACTTAGAAGTTAAGATAATTGATTTTAGCAGGTTACTACGTTCTAATTAATAGAAGTAAATGAGTAACATTCATTTTTTTTTTTTTTTTTTTTACTTGACCTGGCTTGAGAAGCCAGATTACAAAAATATCTTTTGACATTGGAGCTTCTTACTGACGGAATCCTCCACTCGGGGTGCTGTTTACCGAGGAGTGATGCCTCCCAGTAGCTGCTCAGAAGTACACACCAGCAAACAGGTGGGGGCTGCGAGTCAGGCCCTTCAGGATCCCGCAGGATGGGTGCGCTGCTTCCCTCAGCCTCTGCCACCTGGAATGGTGTTAGTGAATCCGGGGGCCTGGAGAGCATATACAAACTTAGCCTCCTAGCATGAAAGAGTGCCGATGTCTGCTTCTCTTTTTAGATGAGAGAGACCAGGCGAGGAGCCTGATGTCTTTGCTAGTGGTGCTGTTTCTTGAAAATTATAACATGGCGTCCCTTCTGTATCCTGTCTCTTGGACAGGATTGCCCTCGTAGAGCTAGAGAAGAGATAGAAAGAACTGTAAAAAAAAAAAAAAAGAAAAGAAAAAGAAGGGAGGGCTGGGGAGATAACTGGCCCCTGCCTGGGAAGTACAAGGCTAGAATTCCGTAAGATGAAGGAAAAAATAAATTATTTTACAGGTTTCATTTGAAAATGGAAAAGTACTTCTACTTTGTGCAGTGACTTTTCTCAATTTGTAGTACTGTTGTTCATATAGATACTAAGTTGATCTGATAAGGAAAAACAGTAAAATAGTTCTGCATCTAATGACTTTTCTAAGGAGGAAATTGTGCCTTAAGAGTGGGCCAATCAATGACAAAATGGAAAAGACTGAAACTCTTCCTAGAAGAGCTGGCTGTCATCAAGAAAAAAATAAAAATAAATGGTTACTCAGAATGGATCCATGCAAGCTAACCCTGAGGCGATTTGTATAAAGGCATGTATTTGTAAGTGTGTGGGCCTGGCAGGTGTGAAATAAGGGTTTCCTTTCTTTTTTCCACTTCTAAAACCTGGGGTTATGCTCACCTTCCAAATAATTTGGCTTTGTATTGATAATAATTGGTCAGATGCCTCTGTGGAGTACTTGGGGCTTGTGGTGGGCTGGGATCCAGAGTGTGTGTATGTGTGCATGTGCGTATATGTGTGTGTGTGTGTGTAAGGTAAATTGAGCATTGCAGTCTCTGTGTCTCAACCTATCTGTTACCTCTATTTTCCTGTGTTCTACATAAGCTGTTCTTTGGAGAGTAGCATTTTTTATTGTCTTCCTAAAACATTGAGCTCACTTATAGCAATTTTATTTATTTTCTCTGAGAAATTCAGTGTCCAAGCATTTTGAACTTTGGCAAGGAAAAATCCTAGAGCAGATGTATAGTTAACGAGTTGTAAGACAGGTGCATAGGTTAATAGGGAAAAGTGCAGGTATGCTGGGAAAGGCAACCTTTTTATGTATCAAGGGACATTTTTCCAGACTGGAAAATCTTTGATGCATGTGTGAACTTGTATAAATCAATTCATGAACAGAATTGACCTTTACATCTACTGTGTAAGTGAAAATACCACCCATGCTACCCTACTCCAGGCATTCGTATTTTTTTTTCTTGCACTCAGCAAGTCATATAAATCTTGGTTTCTTTCTTTTTTTTTTTTTTAGATACCATGAACCAAAACATGCTTCTCAGGGCATGCTTGTGCTCTATTTGCTCAAAGGGGGATCTTAATAAGAACTTTGGGTGCCGTTGCTGAAGGCAATGAGAGTTAGCAGCTCAGGAAACCTGAAGGAACTGCTCAGCTCATAAAAGTTTTATGAGCTGAAAAACACTGTGGGGTGTGTTTAACCAGGGGGCAGCGGATGCTGAAAAACACTCCTGTCTGTTTCAGGAGTGAGTTACACACCTGTGTTTGGGGGAAAAAAGCATGGAAAGGTTTCTTTGTGAACATGAGTCAAGGCTTCAGGGTTTGGAGGGCCACCAGAGGCAGAGTTTCTTCAATTCCAGAATATTTATTTATTTATTTATTATTTTTTATTAATTTTATTGAGAAACAAATAGCAATGAGACAGTTTCAAAACAGGTTAGCAAGACAGTTACAATAATTAATGCATTGCATATTGTTGTCTTCTAGAGGTTATTCATAGTATAAGATGTAGACATGATATCCTGTCCAAACACAATTAGTACAATCTTTCTCCTCATTGAATTAAGAGAAAGTAACTGTATAGTTATCTTATTTTGTATATACAGATACAAAGTGGGTCCTTCGTGTGTATCCCCTTGTTTTGTTTACTTTTGTCAGAGATGGGTATTCCATTGCCATTTAAATATTGCAGGTGTATGAATTCAGCAAAATAATCCAATATAGTCCAGTAGTCCATAATAGTAGTGTGCTATCCCCAGGACTGGCAATGTCAGAAGTTTTACACAGAAATTTAGACATTTAACCATAAACAGCATTGTAGCAGGACAGTTCTATAACATTTTTTCTTGTCATTACTTTTATTATCTTTTTTTAAAAAACATTTACTTGAAAGAAAGTATAGCAGTAATTGATATGACATTAGGAGCGGTACACATTTAGAAGACCAGAATGACAGGCACTCCAAGCATGGCCTTAGTGCTTGGAGTCCAGAATATTTTTTGAGGAGTTCTCCAGTCCATCATCTGAAATGACACAAATTAATATGACATAAGTATAAATGTTTTTTAAAAACTGATATGCTGGTATGTTTAAGTCAAAGAATAATCTAGCAATGTGTAGATATTAAATCTCACTGTTACTAAGGTTTGCCAGATGTTGTCTTGTTAGTTTTGTCTTATAAAACTGGTTTTACAACTTACATTCACCCACGAGTGAGGCAAGTGTAAATCTGATATTAAACACTGATGATTTAAAGATGGAGATGTGGATAAAATTATTGATCTAATGATATTGCAGGATAGCTCGATTTTGAGGAAGATAACACTGGCCTTCTGAATTAGAATTCGTTTGGCTCAGTTTATTTATGGAGAAATGTAGTTTACTGTTTCTGTCATTTTCAAATAACATCCATATGATTAATCTCCTTTACATTGTTCTTGTACGTCTGAGAAAGTTTATTTTCTGAGTATTATGATATTACGCAGAGGGACATGGGGCCTGAGAGCAGGTAAGATCTGGGAAATCCATATTTATATCCTGGCTGTGCAGTCACTGCTTCTTAAAAGGTGATGCTTATGTAAGACAATTCATGACCAACTTGTTAATCTCATACATTTTTCATTTTTGTAGAATTTTAAGTAATCTTTTATATAAAAACTTATTTTGAGTTTTGTTTTTTGTTTTTTATTTGGTGGAATCAGGGATTGAACTCAGACCCTTGCGCTTGCCAGGGAAACACTTGTTTCACTGAGCCATCTTCCCAGCCCAAGATTTTTTTATTATAAGATCAGACTCATTTCTTTGATAATACCTTGTCTAGAGCCCCAGCAGCATCATATAGAAGAGTACTGGTACTGTTTATATTTGAGAGGACTGACAGGAACGTGTCTCTTGATGCCCCTGCCTCTGTTTCGCTGCTTTCTAGAAAGGCACACACCTCAGTCACTCAGCTGGAAAGAACTGTAGCATTTGAAGCAGAAATGTTGGCTGATTCTGGAGTGTTTTTTTTTTTTTTTTTTTAAAGAAAAATGTCTTTAAAATTGTTTCAGCTGTCAATACTTCTCTCCCAGTGTAGAGATACACACTTACTATCATTTGCCGTGGGCTGGTGGCATGCACGGTGCTACATAAGCCCGTTAAGCACAGGTGGCTTCAACCTTACCGATTCCTATGTGTCAGCAAGATGACACAGAGCTGCAGTGCGCAGTGCCGCGTGGGTGCGCAGGACTGAGGCTGCACCTCCTGCTCAGGGCTCTCCCAACCGGCAGACCACTTTTTCATACTGAACACCTTTGAAATTAAGAGGCAGATCTAGGGAAAAGAGCTAGGCAGGTGCACTGGGTCTAGCCCTCTGGACAGTCAACCCCTTAGCCTCATCGCTCTCAGGAGCATTTTGGTAGTGAGTGATTTCCTTCTCTGGTGGACAGAGAAACAGGGACTTGCTCCCTGCTGGCTCTGCCGCTTCCATGGCCATCCCTTTGGAGATAGCAGGAGCCCTAGGAAGGCTGTTTGCCCAGTAGCCATCCATCGGTTTGCTAGGAGTGCTTGATTTCAGTTTGGGGCCTGCTAACTTGGGGTGCTGTGCATGCCACACTCAGAGACCTGGCCTGGAGAGGGAACTGGGTGCTGGAGCTGGCCAGTTGCTGTTCCACAGTTCTGTGTCACTTCTTTTCTGCAGAATTTTGCACACAGGGCCCCCATTGCTGAGCTCCACCTGGGGCTTGCTGCCAGAAGGGCATGTGTTTTTCTGTAAGGAATTAGGATGGCTTTCCCAGCCATCTTTTGCTACCCTGGCTCTTCTGAAGGACCTCACCCCTGTTCTAGCATTGAAATAACATTAAGGTTAGGGATTGCTTATCTTCCTTCTCTTATGCAGAATGATCAAGTATTGACCTTAATGCTTCATAATCATTACTGAATTTAACACTGTACTATAGACTAAGATTACCTTTTAAAAGCAACCCCTCTAAGTGAAGCATTTTGAAGGGTGGGCAAATAGCTCAGTGGATTAAAGCATCTGGAAGCAAGCCCAGGGGCTAGGGGTTCAATCCTCAGGCCTACCTGCCAGGCCCACCCCAGGACCACACTGAGATAGCAATTGAGACTGGGTGTGGTGGCCCACACTTTAATCCTAGCTCTTGGGAAGTTGTAAACAGGAGGATCACTATGAGTCTGATCTAGTAGTGAGACCCTGAACACCCTGTAGACCCTTCCCTAAAATATAAAAGAAAAAAAAATAAATGAAACATTTTGCATATATAGTATGTATGTGTACATGTAGACACACATGCACATACAGGATTTCAGTTTTGAGAACATTCTGTGGATAGTTTTGTCAGACAACTGATCTTGAAGAAAAAAATTTAAATAATTGAAATTTTTGGCTTCAGAAGTTGAAGTTTAATAATAAAATAGGTTTTCTATATGTAGCCGAAAGAAACTTCCTTTTCGTCTTTCTAAAATAAACCAGTAGTTTCTGAGGTTGACTTTTGCATGTACAACTTACCATGTTCAAGGAGAAGAGGTGTTGCCCATGACAGAGACCCAAAGGCAGCTGCCCTGAGAGATGTGTGCATTGTCTTCTGGCACGAATGGCCAATCAAAAGTTAGCGAGGCACAGGGGCTACTTGAGAGGCCGAGGAAGGAGGGTGGCAAATTCAAAGCTAGCCTAGGGCATTTAATAAGTCCTAACTCAGGACATAAAAATAAAAGACCTGAGGATATAGTTCAGTGATAGTGTCCTTACCTAACACCACCTGTGAGTGCATGCGCACAGAAAAAAGAGAGAGAAAAGAGAGATGAAAAGATTCACCTTTAGTAAAGCTCTGGCATGCCCAGTCCTTTGACAGTTATTAATGGAACGGTCAGCCAAAGAATCTTAAGCCAGCATCTTTAGTCCAAAAACTTTAAATGCATACTGGGGAAGCAATATTAACATAATTAAGTTTAATTATGGCACAAACACCTGCAATTACCCATTAGTAATGCAGAGTAACAAATTGTAGAAGATGAGATTGGCAAAAGAAGGACTCTGTGAAGGCAGAAGATTAAGGTGTATCTGAAAGTTGAAGTATATTTCAAAAAACAAGTGGAAGAGGAGGAGAAAGGGGGGAGGAGGAAGAGGTAAAGCAGCAGCAGCAGAAACATCAGCCAGTCCTTTTCGGAGAGGTACAAAAGAACCAAATTATTGGAAACTCCTTACACACCTGCTGCTTTGCAACTGGGCTTAGCCCTGGGGTTGAGAAACCCCGGAAGCCAGCTCTTCCTTCATCTAGGACCCGAGAAACCTGCTCACTGAGGGCAGAGATCGAGGTCCAGCCAGCTTCCTGGGAGGAAGGAGCCCTGTCATGTTGTCCTGCCCTGCAAGGACGCCACAGGTTTGATGCAGGAGGCATTTTCTGGGTTTGGTGTGGGCAGCCCTTCTGGATGCAGTCCCATGTGGTGCTGCAGTTCAGGGTTGTGCACTCCTAACACAGCAAGGTGTGAAAGCTACTTGTGAGACAGTGCCTGTGTACTGCGAAAGCCAGCCTAAAGGGCTCCGGTGTCTTAATTCAAGACGTTGCGTCTTCGGGCTCCAGGAGCCAGGCTCCAAGTGAGGGACTCTCCTTTGAACATCTGTGATGTGGATGCAGGAAGTTTTAATTTTCTTCATTAGAAATTTTTGGGGCCGGGGAGATGGCTCAGTAGAATAAGCACTTCCCTGGCAAACGCAAGGGCCTGAGTTCAATCCCTGGTTCTGAAAAAAAAAAAAAGAAGATGGATCTAAGGACTGTTCTTATATAGGATATTTTTCAACTCTGATTCCCTTTCTCCAAATTTCAGAGGTTAGATAAACAAAGAAAATGTATGTGTTCATTCATACACACATATGTATACATACCTGTGCATCCATAGAGAATACATCTTTTCATTGCTCCATAGCTAAATAGTTATAGAGCTCTAAGTACACGAAATGGATTTTTAAAACTACAGTGCAATATTCAGAATGAACGAGTGTCTGCTCACTCCATACATACGTAGAAGAGCATCGGTGTTGTGGGAGGGGCCTTGCATTAGCAGGCAGTGCCCTAGTTTATGATCAGTTTGGTCTTCAGTGAAACATTAAACCTTTGTAGCCTCAGTTGTGATAACTACACTACAGTGTGTAACACTACACTACAGTGTAACACTGCACCAACTTCAAGGGCTATGCGGGCAGTTGTCTGTGTGAGAGCTTTCCCCACTGTGGTCTCGGCTCTGTGTTAGCTGCACGCCTTCGAGGCTAAAGCCCTGAGCCCAGCACCAGCACCCAGGAATGGGCCACTGGGAATGAATTCCTCCCCTTTCAGCCTCCAGAACTATTATCCCATTTCTTCTGCCTTTTGGCTAAACTCAGGTGTAGTCTTTCCAAACTTTCAGACATAGGAAAACATGCATTGTTTGGAATTTAACATGTGAAAGTTGATTTATTTTAAAACTTAAGATGATTTCGCGTCTGAGGAGATCCATTAAGCGTGTGCTTGGGGCCAGGGAGATGGCTCAGTGGAATAAGTTCTTCCATGGCAAGTGCAGGGGGCTGAGTTCAATCCCTGGTCCTGCAAAAAAAAAAAAAAAAGCATGTGCTAGCACCAGCTGGGCTGAACAAGCAGGCTAGGTTCAAGTCCTCTGTGGCTCATAACGGCTTCCAGAGATGTGCCTCGAGAATGGATCAGGAGCAGCTATCAGTTTTATGTGCATTTTCAATGCCTAGCCCTGCCCATCCTCAACTGACTAAAGCACTGAACGTGTAGGCTCCAAAAGTGGAATTCATTAGCTTCCTGTCCTCCTCCTTTATTGTGGATCCAGGGTCTCACTAAGCAGCTCAGACTCATAGTGATTCTTCTGTCTCAGCCTCCCCAGTGCTGGGATTACAGGCCTGCACCACCCCACCTGATTTTAGACCCCTGTGCTGCATAGCATTCAGTACTGGGGACAGAACCTGTGTTTTGAGCTTGCCAGGAAGGGGCTTAGACCACTGAACTATCTCCCAGTCCATCTGTTCTCTTTCATGTGTGAACATTGGGCTTTTGATTTAGAGAACTGCCAATTTAATATTTTTCTCAAAAGAAAGTCTTTGCACAAATTCCGTATGGATGTCCCCAGGTGCTGGGCCTGGCGTCCTCTTTGTATTCATGGGATGCCTGCACGGTCTGTGCTGTCCCTGTGCCTTTGAGGAAGCCTGCCAGCTTCCACACAGGGAGGACAGCCTCTCAGTAGCTCTTAGCTTCCATTCCACTTGTTCAGTGAGCACAAGACATGCTCGTGGGTTGGGCAGGGTTCAGATGGGTTGGGATGGGTGATGGCTAAAGTTTCCACTTTAAGAAAGGAAAGCTGAAAATACTGTTTTAAAGAAAATACTGTTTTGGTCGGTTTAGAAATTTTCCAGTATTTTACCCCATGGAGGTCAGTTTTTCATGTACAAAAATCATTTGTCATAAAGTGACTTCATTGATAAAAAAGATTCCAGCAATGAGTGACTGACGAGTGGGAGTAGGTGCGCTTTGCTGAAAACTGTTTTGCATTGCCGCGGACTGAGATCGGTACCACGCAGTCAAGGTGGCGTGGAGCAGCTTTGGTGCTAGGCGTCATCTGGCTGGCTGAGGACCCATTTGGTAGCCTTACATGGTGATATTCCTGGGACAGCTGTGTGGTCCGGATGCCCAGGGAGAGGCGGCTATTGGCAAGAATGAGGGTGTAACTATCTCTCAACAGCGTGACTTGATCCTTCAGCAAAAAATTCATGCTGGTGGGCTTTGCAAATACTAGTTAGAATGATCAGTGTGGTACAGAGGGCCTTCCTTCAGATGTAGTTTAGGGTCTAAATAGGAGGGTTTTTTTTTTTTTTTGGTGGAACCAGGGATTGAACTCAGGCCCTTGCACTTGCCAAGGAAGTACTAATTCCATTGAGCCATCTCCCTGGCCCTTGGAGTTTGTTTTTTTTTTTTAGATGTATTAATTCTGTGTAAAGTCTTACTATGCAGCTGAGACTCATAGTGATCTTCCTGTCTCAGGCTCCCCAGTGCTGGGATTACAGGTGTGCACCACCATGCCTGGTCTTGGTGGCTGGCACAGTGCCAGGCCAGCATAGCACGTAGTACCAGGGATTGACCCCTGGTCCTTGCAGTTGCCAGGCAGCCACTTAGACTGCTGAGATATCTCTCTAGCCCTAAATAGGAGATTTTAAAGCAGAAAAGAACTTTGGAGAGAGAGGAGAATTTCAGTTGCATTTCAAAGTCTATGCCTTTGGTATACACGCTTGTGGTCCTGTGTTACTGTACATGACTGGCACATGTGTGTAAGTAGTGTGCAATACATATACAAGCTTACTGGTCCATTGCATCCTCTCTCTCTCTCTCTCTCTCTCTCTCTCTCTCTCTCTCTCATAGCAGAGATTTTGCTGTCCCTCAGGAGCAGTTTGCTTACTTTAGCCATATGCTGTTTGTAAAGATTTTGGTTTTCTAAGGCTAGGAAGCAAAAGAAAACAATAATGTTTACTCTTGGAGAATCTACCAGCATGTTTCCACTCTGAAGGCTTCACGTCGTGAGCATTATAGGGTGCCCACTACATTACCACCTACAGATGCAAATGCTCTGTTTCGCCACACTCACCCCCACAACAGCCTTTAGCAATTTACTGAAATGAAGTCGTTGGACCAAACCGTTATGTGGCTCAGGGACAGAAAGCTGCGCTACTCATGACATAGCTGGGACAGCAGCAAGCAATTGGCGAGCAAGCGTATATATAATAAAGGAGAACTGCTTGCTGTGATGTGCATCCTGGATGCTAATCTGAGCTTAGTCAAGAGTCTGTGCCATGCAGCTTCGGAACCAGCCTCAGTGGAAAGTCAGACGCCTGCCTCCTCCTTCTCAGTTCACTCCAGGGCTGAGGCCATGCCCATCAGAAGCAGCTGCAGGGATGCCTCCATGCTGTCGCCCGATGCCATCCTTGGGGTAGATTAGGGGCTCCAGGGAGAGGGGAGCACAAGCTGCCATTAACTTTTAGACAAAGGATGGGAACAATTAAAAATAAAAGGGAGTTTGTGAAGTTCTGCTCAGTAGATGTCATCCCAAAGCCTGTAGAGGAGCTCTGTGTGCCTGTTTAGAGAGGCTTTGCTTCCGCCTTAGTGGAGCTTGTATTTACTTCTGAGTTCTTGATTCCGACCCAAGCATTTTGTCCTATTAGAATGTTTGATAAAACCCATCTGTTGCCTGCCTGTCTGTCTATCTGTCTGTCTATTTATCTGTCCATCTATCTATCATTATCATCTACTATCTATCAAATAATTTGGCAATATTAGAAAATCAAAATGAAAAATATAATAAAGGCACAGCCCCATTTTTTTTTTTATTGAGATATTTCTGTTTGATCCTCTGAGGAAAAAGTAAAAGCCTAACTTCCTTGGCTTACTTTCTTCCAGATAGTGCTTATTTTCATTGTTCAGTGTTGCTCAGAGGCACCAAATTTTTTGACTTTGCTCTCTAGGAAACCTTGTAAAGTTGGAAGTTTTGAAATCCTGTGGGTCTTTTCTGTAATCCAGAAGTGCCCACAGTGGCACCATCTCCTTGAGTGTATGTGGCCACAGGGTTGCAGCCTAACATACCCTTTCTATCTGAAGAGTGGCATCATTTGAGGATTGTCTGAAGTTGAGGTAAGTGATGGTCCCCACTCCTCTCCCTTTGTAGCTTCCCCTTCAACTCGAGGTCTGCAGAAGCAACTGTGCTATTTATATACCTACATCATCCTCTTGGGGTGTAAAATCAATGAATTGAGAATTAAACTCCTACCCATGTGAAAGAAGGCTTGCACCAAGAGACCCCAGCTGTCCAAGTTAATAGGGAGAAACAGGTCACAGAGCACCTCTGATCTTCACCTTAATCTCTGGCCTTCTGGCAGGCTTGAGGATTGACACAAATGTCACATACTTTGCAGACATTGCAGTATTTAAGAGTATGAAAACATCTGGGAAGATTTGGGGGGGATGTTTATATCATCACTACTGTCAATTTTTTAAAAAAATTTTGAAAGTGAGAATTCAAAATATTTAAGACAGGTCAAAATCAGTGGCTTTTCATTTCTTAGGGTGCCTGTTAGCATTTTATTTTTGTTAAGAAAATATTAAAAAAATGTGAAATTAAAGCACTTGAATAAAAAAAAAACACACTTAAATCTATAGGTATATGTCTAGAAATTTGAGTATCTTAGAGAATTTCAAACTTTCTTTAAATTCTGCAAGTATTTCTTAAGCATATCAGTGTGGCTGTCTACTAAATTTTGAATTAGCTACATAAAATATTTTTGTTATACATTTGAATCAACTCCATTTTAATAAAGGAATGCAATCCTTGTATATCTCACAGGGTAGATTATAACTTACATTTAATTAAAAACTCTTTAGCTTAAACTGTGCAATTCCCCAAAGAGAACATGAACTTTAGCTAGCTGCTGTTACATATCAGCAATTATGTGTTCTGTCTGTAGCGGTGTGACCGGAAGACTTGTGCTATGTCTACAGAACTCTGCCATGAAGTACTTACAAATACTTACAAATACTTGAGGGTAGCTAGCAATAAAGCTTTGTGTGAAATGCCATGAAAAAAACCTATTAAGCATGGCACCAGTGTACTGGAGTCAAGCTGTTAAAATATATTCATGTAAACACAGAAAAGATTATACACACACTCTGTCGAGTTCTGTGCCTTGACTCCTGAAGTCCAAATAAAAGTTATATTATCCTTAGAGGAAAACTCTGAAATAGAACAGTCCTGTTCATCGGCAAGCTTGGAATGTCAATAACTGTATTGGGTTGCCCGGTTGGTGTGAAATAAAGCAGACTGTGGTTTTGGAAGGAGGCACCCTCTGCACAATGGAACAGGTACCCAGCCCCCTGCGCTCCACAAAGAAGCTGTTGTGGTTTGCAGTAGTTACAGCTGTTGCAATCCTCTAATAATACATGTGGTGGGTGGGGATGGTGACAGGAAAGAGGATGGGGAGGTAATTTTGTAGGGGGAATAAACAAAGCAGAGCTGCAGGAATGGTGAGCTCCAGGGATTAGTGCCTGGGATTTGGGCCATGTGGCTGGAGGGAGCACATGACCTGTGCGCACAGTAGGGAGACTTCTCAGCAGTGCCCCCCTTGGTGTGAAAGATTAACAGTGTGGCAACAGTGCAGACAAGCTGACAGTGCAGGGGGATCGCCGCACAAAGGCCACGGCAGAACACTGCCAGCCCTTTGGTAGTCACTACATGCCCTACGACAGTATCAAGGAACGCTGTGAATGTGAGTTGCTTGGTTGCAAGAATGTGCCTCTCAGCAAAAGGAAATCAATGATCTTAGCTCTCATTTCGCTTTGTTTATTTACTTAAGTTGCATTTAGTACAACATGGGACTGTAACACGGGTCATAGGGGATAGGATTATGTTGTATTAGCGAGCTGTGTTATATATGTAAAATTCAGTTGCTCTTGTTGCAAAAATAGCTGAAATGATGCTTTAGTAGGCTTCTTTGTGGTTACCATTTTACTGTTCATGGGTATACAACAGCAAAATATGGAAAGCCTCAAGTGCGCAAAAATGACACTTATTTAGAAAGAACAGCTGACGCTACTAATCAAATGAGCATGTTATTTATGTGAGATTTTGTTCAGAGCTACTGCTTATCATGGTGTGGTGATGCTTCTCTGGTCGTGCTAGGTCAGGGCACAGTAAAAACACAAGATTAATTTGAGTAATATGTTTCTGTTTTTTGCTATTCCAAAGGCAAATCTGATCAAAGACTGGGGAGGTAACTGAGGAAGGGATCCTACTCTAAATTCAATGATGGGTACATTTGTGATATGCATACTCAGCAAGTTTCCCAGCTAGTTCAGTTCTCTAACTTGTTGGCAAGAATGTGTCAACAGGTGTGGTTAGAAGGTATTCATGAGTTTGTAAAGCTAATAATAAGCCCATGTGAGGCATGGGGTCTGGCACCTACTAGGTGCTTAGCCAATTTTGTGCAAGTAGTTGGCTCCCAAAGAGAAATGTGTTTAGTGTAGCACCCATGTGTGCTGAGTTGAATTTAATTTTGCAAGGAAAACCAGGTACAGAGTAGTACTGGGCCTGAGATGTGCTTGAAGACTGACAAGTCTATGTGGCTGTGACTCAAGTATTGTGACACTTATTTTGGCTTGCAAGTAGGATGCGTTGCATTATGTTTATGATGAAATGGTATTCCAAAGTGCTATAAAGGTATATGAGCACTAGGATCTCATAGGGTTCTTTGCCCAGGTAGAGTGTTCTACTTCCGTTTATTGAAACTAAAAATCAGAAAACTTAAAATGAGTGCCATCATCTCTGATGAATACAGCCATATAGACTTCATGTTGGTCTTGTCAGAGCAGTGAAAAGGAAACAACACACTTAATGCACATGGGCCCGGGTTAGTCACACCTTCATGTCTTTCCTACCTGTCCATTTCTCTCGACCCTACCTTCTTAAAGCCCCTTCAAAGCCCTTCCACCTGTAGTTATTCACTAAGGGGACACTGGGACATGGCTCTATCAGTTTTGGTTTTTAAAATAAGGTGCTTTCTTAGAGGCCCATGTGAATTCATAGTAACAGTGAGTGTCTCACCCTGCCTGGCCTAAGAGTCTGTCTGCTCACACTCTTGAGTGGTGCTCCCTTAGTGAGCATTATGTCTTGCATAGAAGCTTGGGTACTTTGCTGAACTTGACTCTGTACTTACTGAAGGGTCCAGAAGGCAGCAGGGATTATCTGTTCCACACGGACTGTAGGGATCCTTTCTGCAGGTGACAGAAGGGCACTGTGGAATGAAGCAGACCTAGGTGTGAGCTTGGCCAGCCTACATAATGCTTTTGCATCGGGAGCTCTTGTTTCATTTGTGCCTCATGATCCAATGAGCCTGGGTTTCATGTACAGTGGGGCTGAGCAGGTTCAGATAGGCAAGTTTTAGGGGCTCCAGATAAATCCCATGGCATTGTGGAAAATATTAGTGAGGCTGGCTTTATTAAGCTATCTCAAATACTATTTATAAAGAGAAGCTACCTGATTCATGACTTGCTTGTTGACGCAGCATTTCCAGAGATCCATTTGTGCAGAAGGCATAAAATGCACTTCCTGTCATGCAGTTTAAGCACCACATTCCCCTTCTTTTTCACTGCACAAAGCTTATCTTTAATGTAACCCATATTAAGATGTTATCTGAAGATTTGATTGTGTCCTCTTTGAAAACATCCAGTGGCCACACTAAGGTCAGCATAACAACTTTTGTGGCCCAGTATTGACCAAATTTATTCTTTCTAGTTGCCCCCTTTAAAAGGGCAAAGTATTTTCTTGACCTTGATAGGGCTGTCTGTGCCAGAGTTCACCTATGTTTGTTCTTGGCTTCTGTAGTACACTAAAGTCAGACTCTGATCTCCCTTTTCTTTATGACAGGACTATGTTCTCCTTCATTTGGGTTCCATGAGCCTTAGCTTGCATAGCTGAAAGGTCAAATGTTGGTGTGGGATCAGATGGAGATGCAGGAAATGTACTGCGGTGTGTGGAAATGAAATAGTGAGAGGTGATAGGGGCTGGGGAGATAGCTCAGTAGAATAAGTGCCTGCCTGGCAAGTGCATGATCCTGTGTTCAATCCCCAGTTCCAAAAAAAAAAAAAAAAAAAAAGAAAAAAAAAGAAAGAAAAAGAAAGACATAATGAGGACAACAGAGTCAGGATAAGAGTAACCCAGCTTGGCACAGTCAGAAATTGGTGAAGGCATGCTGGATCCCAAGAAGAGTTTTCTTTTATGCCTTTATATGAGATAGAAAACAGAGAACTAAATCTTGGACATGTTCTGGGCATACATAAAAGTCTGGTAGCCTCTTTTTTAATTTAAAGAGATTTGATAAGACATTATAGAGTTTATATTTCTAGCTTGTACAGTACTTCTGTATGTATATATATCAATGTGTAGTAGACAGAAGTGTGAGCTGTGCAGTGCTGACATCAGTCCCTCCACACATGAAGGCAAGTGGTGTCTTGCAGAACGCCAGGGAGGAAGCAAGTATCTTCTCCCCTGAAGATGGCGTGGAGGGCAGGTCAGCTCAGCCCTAGCTACTCCTCCTGGGCACACCTCTGGTTCAGCCTGAGCACAGGTGCCATGAGCTCATGCTGTGCGGTTGAGCTCCTCTGTAGAGTGTGGTGGCACCACGTGACTCGGTGTCTTTTTCATGGCGCCTGATGAAGCAGAGCAGCAGTAGTGGTAGCACAAGGGTGAGGCTTTGCCATTTCTTCCTAGTGTCTGAGGCAGAGAGCTTGGCTGGCACATTTCTGGTGACAGAAAAGTCTGCCGAGGTTCCTGGATGGTGTCATTTGAATTTAAATCCAGGGTATATTCTGATGACAGGTATTATTGAAATACACTATTTAGATGGGACTTTTGAAGTTTCTTTGGAGAAAATGTTCCTAACAACAATGAAAAGTGACTTAGTCCTGGCCACATCCCAGAAAGGCTAAAGGTGTAAAGGTCCAGAAGGCTCCACTCTCCTTCCTAGTCTTCTCAGTGAGCTGTCCCCACCAGGACTTCCTGTTCCTGCAGATGGGATGTGGCAGAGCTCTTGTCTCACTGGTGCCATGGGAAGGGATTGTCGCTGCATTTGGAATAGGCTATGAAGAGCTCTTTTTACTGTTCCGATAATAGCTTCTATCAGTCAGCCCATGAAGAATCCTGAAGGAAGCTCTTCCCAATTCCTTGTTGGATCCAGGCCATCTAAGGTCTTCCTCAAACACAACACTAGTTGACTACTCTTTGTAGATGGTCTGCAAGTGGTCTTAAGTTTTATTTTTGCATTGCTGTCTTTCAGGATTACAGTGTGCGTATGCCTCCTTGCTTCATGTAAGGGCATTGTTATTTTGCAAAACTCTCTGAAGAGTTTTCCTAACCTGTTCCTGCAGTCACGAACAGGATTTATTTTCTTTGTTGTTAATATAGGGCAACAGATTTCGAAGACAGACCCATATGTAGCATGGACACTGACCACGGAAAGCTTCCAGTCTTCTCGTGTGTGTGTAAATGTGATCAGCCTTGCTATCGATTTCTTCTGTCATGCTCTGCCAAACCTTTCATTTAAGTATTGTGAAAACTCTTTGTTTTTTTCAGGTCGAATGAGTGATATGAGTGTAAGTGGTCATCCAATAGATTCAGAATCTAAAGAAGATGAATCTTGTAGTGAAGAGACAGATCCCGTGCAAAGTCTGTTTGATGGAATTTACTCTGATATAATTGAAATAGACCTGTACAGCAGTGAGGAGCAAGGAGGGGAGGATGAAGGCTGCACAGACACTGCTGATGTGACCGCCACCCCATCTGTGCAGTACATCAACGGGAAACACCTGGTCACCACTGTGCCCAAGGACCCGGAGGCAGAAGAAGCCAGGCGTGGCCAGTACGAAAGTGTGGCACCTTCTCAGAATTTCTCAGGCAGCTCACCAAGTGATGCCCATCAGTTTGTGATATCAGAAACAGAATTGTCTAATACTGTGAAGCCTAATGAATCTAAAGAATCAGCTGAATTGCTAGAAATTACATGGAAACCTGAGACTTACCCCAAAACGTCAGAAACATTTTCAAGTGGTGAGCCTGATATTTTCCCTACAGCCCCATTCCATGTAGGGGAAAGGCCAGAGGGCACAGAGTCAATTGCAGAGACAGGCTCCAGACTTGAAATTCTGGTACGTGGCAATCCTGAGCCTGTGCCTCTGTTTCCTGAGGAGTCTTTAGGAGAGGCTGCCATCAGCCAAGTGTCTCAGAAGATGGTGTTTTCAAGGGCTACAGAGGCAGAAAATAGTACTGGTGTCACGTATACTCCAAGCAGTACAGTTCCAAGTTCTCTGGATCCCATGGCACAGGAAGGCTCAGTTACCCTAGCAGGAAATCCACAACCTGGTGACCTCTGGTCTGCTACAGAAAGCTGGGTTGAAGTAGTTCCTGGCCAAGCTGTGGAACACTCAGGGAGTTCTTTGCTTCCATTTCTAGAGGGCTCTGGAGAAGGAGAAGAATCTATAGACAGAGTTTTTACCATGGCCACTGGTCTATCCCAGAGAAAGACTGCAGATGTGCTCAAAACTTTGGACAACAGCAAGGGCCTGATCACAGAAGGCTTTCCTGATGGTGTTGTGACCACTGTTTATCCTGGTTCTGAGTATTCCTCTGCAGCAGTGGTGTCCACCAAATCTTTACATGAAACAGATACTTCCACATGGGCTTTCAGTAAAGCTCTTGCGGGAAAGGAACAAAAAGAAGAGGAGAAAGAAGAGGGAACTACTGGGACAGCATTTACAGTTGAACTACTGCCACCAACCCAGAGATCAGATCAACTCATTTTGTCCCCTGAGTTAGACAGTTCAGGCGTAGCAGCCTCTAGTGATTCAGCCACCCAGCAGAGTATCCTGCCCTCAACGACACCTACACAACCTGGAAATGCAACATCCAGCTCTCCACTTTTATTTACAGAGCCAGAGTCTTTAGTTAACTCATGGGCACAGCCCTTGGAACACAGCAGTAGCAGCCAACCTGGGGTGCAGGAAGGGCCAGCCACTATCCCAGAGAGTGTCAGTTCTCTAATGGATCAGGGCTCTGGGGAAGCTGCTGTGGACCCTGAGACCACCACCCTTTCTTCATTTACTTTAAATTTAGAGACCGAAACTCAGGCCACAACAGAAGCTACAAGTGGCTGGTCTCCCCGCATGGAAACCACATTCTCCTTTGAGCTCACAGGACAAGTTTTGACTACTGCTCAGGACAGGGATGTTGCAGAAATTACCAGCCAAGTACCCAAGGGAAAAATGACTTCAGCATTGCCTGAAGGGCCAGGCCACAGGGGAGAAGGGAAGGGCTTTCCTCTAGGTTATTCTTTGGAGGAAGATTTCAGTGGCGATCTTGCAGAATATTCCCCAGCATCTCACCCTGCAAGCAAAGATGAAATGGCAACAGTGGAGGGCTCTGGAGATGCAGGCTCTGCAACTATATGGAGCTTACCACCTGCATTGCCTACTTCAGAGCACATTCATCACAGTTCTGATGCTGAGCAGCCCAGCAGCACCATGGTCAGCCCCTCAGCCTTCCTCTGGGAAGAGGTGGCAGTCCTAGAGGGTTCTGGTGACCCTCTGGCCACAGTGGTCAGCAGCTCTGGTGACCCAGTGCTTCCCACTGCAGTGGAAAACTTCTCTGGCACAAATTTTCCATTTACTGACCAAGGATTGGAAGAAGCGAGTGTTATTCATGAAACCAATCAAAGACCCACCATTTCCCCTAGAGCAGAAGTGAAGAGTACTACAGAGTCAATGGCGAAGGGAGAAGTCAAGGGCACTGGTCCAGTTTCAGTGGATTTTCTCCAAACAACAGAGCCAGGCCAGTTAGGGGCCAGGCGAGAGGGAGATTTTGTGACACAGGGGATGGAAGGTGAAACTGCCTCAGAGCAGAAGATTGAAGAACACGCCTCTTTTGAATCAGCCCATAGCTCTCTTGCACCTGAACAAGTGACTTTTTATTCACAAACACTTACTGAGACTACAGATTATTATACAATGAAAATGTACAGTACTGATAAGCAGGGGAAAGAGGAAGGTGTTTCTTCAGTTCTCTCCTCTACTCTGCAGTCAGATACAGAGGCCGTAGAACCTTACACTCCTCTCCCTGAGGCTGCTGAAAGGTCAGAGTTTCACTCAGCTTCTGCCTTTGTCACTGAATCCACCCCAGCTGAAACTGTAGTCACAGATTCATTCACTAAAGAGGGAGAGAGCGTAAAACTCTTTCTCACAGGCATGCAACCAAACATTAATGATTTGGGTAGTGATCTCTTATTTTCTGGACTGGGATCAGGAGAAGAAGCTTTGCCCCCTCTGCCTACATCATTAGTCAATTTTACTGAAATGGGGCAAATCATTAGCACAATATATCCCCAGACTCCTCAAGTGGAAAATTTACAAACAAGTGTCTTAAGTGAAAAAATAGAAGACAATGAGAGAGTGGAAAATGAAGTTGGATCCCTCCTTTTTAAAACCGACAACATCTCCAACTCTGATGGGGCAGTAGCCAACACAACCTTACTAGAAGTTCTGGCAGCAGAAGTGCCAACTCGGGCACCTGTCTCTTTCTCCACAGATGTTAAACATCCTCTCAATAAGACTCTTAGCTGGTCCAAAGAAATCCAGACGCAGAGCCCACAAGCCATAACTCAGCAAGTCTCTCCTGAGAAGGCTCTGGGAACAGAAACTAAAGAAGCAGCAACTTCTTCCACTGTTTTTCTAGCTAGAACTCATGGTCTTGAAACAGCCAAAGAATTTGTCACAATAGCACTAAAGCCATCTGATTTTCTTTATGAAAATTCTGGAGAGGGATCTGGAGAATTAGATACGCTTGCTTCAGTCCATACTTCTGGCACTCCTCAGGCAAGTGAGCAAGGAAGCACCACATCTGTCCCTGACAGATTCCTAGAAAAGCATTCGGAAGTCCCAAGCGCTGCAGCTGGCACTGCCCATGTGCCTTCCCCAGTTTCCACGTTGCTGCCTGTCTATTTAGAGCAGAAAGAAAGCATCCCTGACCCAGCTAGCACTGCTGAAGACCTGGGGTCCTCGCAGAGGCCCATGGAAGAGAGCATGGGTGGCTTCCAACATCCTTTTATGGGATTTGAAGATTCCACCCTAAAACCCAACAGAAGAAAAGCCACCGAGAATATCATTATAGATCTGGACAAAGAGGGTTTAATGTTGACTGTTACACAGAGTCCCATCCTTGATATTCTTGAGCTGAGAGATACAACCACAATCATAGATATAGATCACATGAAATCTGTAGATGAAGATATCCTTGGAATGCAGACGGACCTCGATTCAGAGGCCCCATCAGAGCCTCATGGGGGGAATGAGGAAGGCATGCAAGCCACTCAGGTTCAAGACCGGCGTGAGATGGCTGGCAACCTTTCTTTAACAGGGAATGCACTTGAGGGCTCTGGGGACACTGGTCTGACTAGCTACACTCAGGCAACAGATAACGAACCAGCAACCTCTAAGGACAAAAGCCAATTAGGTCACACGGGCTTTAACTCTGCAACTGAAATCTCTGGCCCTAGCCTAGAAACAGAACTAGATATTTTACTGCCCACAGTGACATCCCTGCCCATGCCTAGTAAATCTGCCACGATACGCCCAGAGATCAAAGAAGCAAAAATAGAAACAACAGGCTTGGATGATATATTTGAATCAAGTACTTTGTCTGATGGTCAAGCTATTGCAGACCAAAGTGAAGTAATATCAACATCGGGTCACTTGGAGGGGACACAGGAGGAGTATGAAGAGAAGAAATATGTAGGGGCTTCTTTTCCACCAGAATTTTCCTCAGGGGCTGAGGAGTTAGCAATAGACATCACTCCCCATGTAAGTATCGTTCAGGTCCACCTCACGGCTCAGAGTTTAACAGAAGCCCCTGATGTGCTGGGACGACCCAGCCCCTCAGTTGCACTTCCAGTACTGGAGGCATTGACCCCAGAGACACCCTCCTCTCTGGTAACTATCTCCCCAGGGAGTGGAGCCTGGGAAGCAGCAGAGTTTCCCCAGCTAGGTGTCCTGCCAGGCACTGATGCCAGCTCAGCTCCCACATCTCTAGAGCATACTCCAAACAAGGTCCATCCAATTTCCAAAGCCACTTTGAAACCATCAAGTGAAGAGCACGTCCACCTCAGCACGCCTCCATCCTCCTCTCCTGACACAACACTTTCTGAAGGTGAAAGCAAAGCCAGGTCTTCTGAAGTGGACACTTCTCCCACAGAACTGGTTGCCAAGGAGGCTGCCCAAGACCCCACAGACATGGATAGTGGTCCATTTTCTGGAGAAGTCACA
Organism: Ctenomys sociabilis; assembly: GCA_004027165.1. NCBI lineage: Eukaryota > Metazoa > Chordata > Mammalia > Rodentia > Ctenomyidae > Ctenomys > Ctenomys sociabilis. The sequence continues at coordinate 41,972 of PVKA01002456.1, read as the reverse complement.
GAACTATTTCCAAGATTTCCAACCCTTGAGGCTGAAACTGTTCCTACAGCTGCCTGGGAGCCAAACTCAGAAGGTGCCACGCTGTGGCCACATTCTACTCCTGCCTCTGTGATTTCCGGAGCTGGGGCAGGTGTGACGCCTTGGCCCAGTCCACAGCCTTCTGCAAGCCCCACCATCCTCACTTCTTTGGAAACAAACCCTGGAACACATGCAGCAGCTTCTGTCCAAGGGGAGGGGTCCACAGTAGCAGCACCAGAAGAGGACGTGCCAGCCAGAGTTCTTGACTCTAATGATCAGGCTACAGTAAGCACTGTGGGATTAATCACGGAGCTCGCCTCGCCACCACTCTCCCTTCTGGAAACTTCTAATGAAACTCATTTCCTGATTGGCATTCACGAAGAGGCCGTGGAAGGCACAGCTGTCTACTTACCAGGTAAGACCGTAACGTTGGTGCGTGGGTTTCCATGCCTGCAAACAGCCCCTTGGTGCTGAGGTCTGTAATTTTCATTGTGATATGAGTGAGCTCAGTGGAATTGTTATCTTATTGCTGTAGCAGCATTCAGGCCGCCGTTTTGAGCTTGTTGTGAGGAGACTGAGCACAGAATTTTCCCAGGATTTACAGAGGTATTTTATATTTTTCTGTGTTTTAGAAACAACATACAGTAGTAAAATGGACACAGTGAACGAACACTAAAATTTCAGCGTGTTTTTGCTCACAACTGGGGCGTTGCTTAGTTGTAGGTCCTATCTTAAATATCTAAGTTTTAAAACTGAAAAATCCTTATTTTTTAAAATCCTCCCATGAGTGGGTATTCCTATGACAGTCATCAAAATTTGCCCTGCCTTTCACATTTGAGGGTGTAACTCCTTTTAATGAGTGTCTTACAGCTTCAGAAACATTAATGATCAGTTTACGCTCTAAGGTATTACCTTGCTGAAGTGCGTCTGTGCGGTGACCCAGTGCCGAGCCATCCTGGGGCATGCATGGCACATTCACGTGTGCAGTTGAAGATGCGTCTTTGTGTATTAAATACACTGAAAGCTAAACTGGATGCTGCTGCACAGGGGTTATTTCATTTGGTCTTCACCAAAGGCCGGGAAGCACTGCTCTGAGCTCCCTGTACAAGTGAGGGGTGTGGAGGTGCTAACAGGGCCAGGCACCTGCCCAGGGTTGCCGAGCTGCCCCACAGAGAGAGCAGGGCATGAGGGCAGATGGCCCTGCTCTGAGGCCCATGGTCCCTTACTGCCTTTCACTGGTTTCCACTAATTTATAAAAATGAACAATTAGCATTTAATAAATATAGAAAACAGGAAGCTTGGGATACAAACTTAGTAGTCATTTTTTTTTAATCTAGCCTTAGGATGCCAAAAATTCAACTTTTATAGAGTCTGTCTGGAATGCTTTTATTTGAATGGCACTGTCTGAAACCCACATATAAGCAGTACTACTTAGCTGCTATCTGGAAGAAGATAAGCAGTGCTTTAAGGGCTGTGATGGTTGAAAATAGATGTATTTTAATAAATGTTTTTTATGTAACAGCTATTGTTAGAATCGTAATTCTGATTATAGCAATTTCAGTTTTTGTGATACTGATACTTTATCTTGTATTTCAGAAAGAGTAAATTGGTCAGAAAGTGTAATTTTTTTAATAAATGCATTGAAATATTTTGTGAACAAAATTGATTGAAGTTGGTTGGCACTGGATTTTGTCTTCTTTCTTTTGCTCTCATTCAGTAACTGGTAACTTAGTAACCTGTTCAGTACTTACTATTTTGTAATTAGGTTGAAATGTACATTAAACAGTTGAAAAATATAATACAAAAATAACTTGTCCTGGGGGGTGGGAGAGAGGGATATATATATATATATATATATATATATATATATATATATATATAGAGAGAGAGAGAGAGAGAGAGAGAGAGAGAGAGACAGACAGACAGACAGACAGAAAGACAGACAGACAGACAGACAGATGGAGAGAGAGTGAAAGAGGGAAAAAGATAGGGAGACAGAGAGAGACAGAGACAGAGAGAGGGAGAGAGAGAGAGACAGAGAGATGGAGAGAGAGAAAGAGGGAGAAAGATAGGGAGAGACAGAGACAGAGAGAGGGGGAGACAGACAGAGAGATAGAGAGAAACAGAGACACAGAGAGGCAGAAGGAGAGACAGAGAGAGAGGGAGAGGGGGAAGAGAGAAAGAGAGGGGGGAGAGCAGGGGAGAGAGAGACAAAGAGAGACAGAGAGACACACAGGGACACAGAAAGAGAGATGGAAAAACAGAGAGAGAAAGACAGGGAGAGACAGAGAGATAGAGATAGGGAGAGAGACAGAGAGAGGGAGAGCTGGGAGGGGAAAGAGAGAGAAAGAGAGAGGTTTGGCAGCTGAATGAGCATGTATACCAGTCACCCACTCCACCGTGTCCACCAGGAATTGAGATCGGAGTCTTCATGGCACAACAGACTGTCTCTTCAGCTTAGTTCAGTAAACAGCAGCTCGCATGGGGTTCCTGGTTTATCTTGCAGATTTGACTTCTAGAGGCCAATACAAATTTTTTAGGGAAGAATAAAATTCCTAAGAGCAAACTTTTCTTCTACTAAGAGCCACTTAGGGTTCACAGAGAGACCCACTTGCCCATGCAGCCTTGTCCTGGTCTCAGTGTGGGGTCTCGCACGGGGGTGGGGGTGGGGTCAGTAAGAGGACTTCATGTTGTGTGACATCTCACAAAGCACTGTCACAGGAGTGCCACTTGATTCCTCACAGATGGAGCTGTGTACATGACAGTGACCTTGTGCTTGGGGCAGTGTGCTTGTGCCAGAGGAGGCTGGCATTGTGAAGGAGTTTTAATTCTTTTTGAATCCATAGGAGAAAATGACTTACCAAAAATGGGTCAGGGTTAGAAGACGTCGATGTATACGTCCAAATTTACCTAACTTTAATGTGAGCCCCAGAGCAAATGTGTCCACAAGTACATCTTTCCGGGTTGTCTGGAGTGGACTTATCACTTAGAAGGCCCACTCTCTGTGTAGGACTGGCTAAAGTGTCTTCTATAGAGCTAGACATTTACTTTGCATGTGTGATTACTTCAGGGTTTTAGGACCTTTGACTTTTGAAAGTATATTTGAAAGCCAGATAAATCCACCTTATTTTAACTATTGTGTAAAAACTTTTAGTTGTCAATTGAATTCTTGAGCTTTTTGAGAATTAAGCAGTTCTTAATAATATTTGAAAATTAATATAAGTGAAATGAAAATAAAATACTTCTACTGGTAAAAAATATTTGCATGTGGCATATACATTTAAAACTGTTTATCTTGTAGATTCATGTCTGGCCTTTACAGTGACCCATAAGAAGGGCTTGTTCTACTTATGTTTTAATCAGAAAAGTGTAATAAATTTGGGGGTTTCATTTTAGGTGAGGTTTTTGTATTTGGGTTTGTTTTATGCAGTAGAGTTTAATCGATGTGTTGCTTTTCTTCAAGTATAGTTTAAAGGAGTACATTTGGAACGTGTTTTTGGAAAAAGCATATTAATGTAGCAGAAGAGACTTCAGTGCACACTTTCGAAGACAAACAGTTTCTGAGATTAAGTGGTAAAAGGCAATAATAATTCAAATGATGGTAACCGGCCAGTCTGCTAAAAGAATGCATGTCCTGTGTACCAGTCATTCACATGAACTAACCCGCTTCAGAGAGTACATTTTCCATCCCTGTGCACATATGTGTGATCATTTTTGACTAAAATCAGTTGTCATTATCATGCCGACTAAATCTGCCATAGAATGTGTTAGTTGCCAGATACAGTATAAAAATATTGTTTAAACATAATGATTGAAGCCTAGAAGTGAATAGATGCAATTTGTAACGATTAGTTATCATGGCAAGATACACTCCAGAGTAAAGTTAATGTTAATTTTTGTATGTAGCATTTCTAAATTGCTGTGGGAAAGCTTAGATTATGGTAGCAGTCAGAGCAGTTTTATGCGAAAATCTATCAGATCCTTAAAGATGAGCCTAACTTTTTTCTTACTTTCCTGAATACGATAGGACCGGATCGGTGTAAAATCAACCCGTGCAGAAATGGAGGCACTTGCTACCCCACGGAAGTGTCCTACGTGTGCACGTGCGTGCCAGGCTACGGTGGAGACCAGTGCGAGCTTGGTAAGATATTCTGGACGGCCCGAGCCAGCCTGGCCCGGAAACTGGGCTTCGTGCCATCCGTGGGAGGTCGCAGGAAAGCCCTATGTGCCCAAGCTGTGTGCTAAGTGGAGTTAAGTTCCGAGCATTGTTAGGTAGGTTATTAGGTGGGTCTGGAAAGGGGCTAGGGGTTTTCTGACATCTTTTAATGTAGCCAGGACTCCCTGAGACCTGGGGCCACTGGTGTGTGTGTGTGTGTGTGTGTGTGTGTGTGTGTGTGTGTGTGTATGTGTGTGTGACTCACTATGTACTTCAGCCTGGCCTTGAACTCTATTTAGTCCAGGCTGGCTTCGAACTTGTGCTGATCCTCCTGGCTTAGCCTCCCAAGTGCTGGGCATACTCCTCTTTATTTTTCCTTTTAAAACAATTTTCCTTGATGTTGATTTGGCTGAATACCGTCCTTGCTTCCCAAGGACTCCACTTACCCAGGGCAGTGGTTCTCAAAGCATGGCCTCAGATCAGAAGCATCAGCAACACTGAGAACAGTAGAAAAGTGCCCTCCTGCCCTGCCCCAGACCTACTGAGACAGAGGCTCTGGGCAGGGCCACAGGGGGCGCCTCATCAGGCCCTTGGGCTCTCAGTGGGGATGCTGGGGTCTCCAACAGACTTGATCCAGTGTAAGTGACACTAGTCAGTGCTCTGCGGAGAATGAGTGATGCAAGGACTAAAAAGAATATGAAAAGGATATGGGATATGTGAAGGGCTCGTTGCTATCGTCATATAGCTTGCTTAAAATTATTGAATAAAGCCCAGCAATAAATCTTTCACTTCTACAGAACATTGCCAAATCCCAGCCTTCATACTCGAGAAGTATTTGTCTTCATTGTTGAGATAAAATATCTAATCTTCTAAGTGCAGGGCAGACAGGGCTAGTTAGCCCACACTCTGGAGGTCTCGGTCCTTAGTCAGCTGGCTCAAAGGCCTGGTGTGTGTATGTGTGTGTGTGTGTGTGTGTGTGTGTGTGTGCAGGAGGGGCAACAGTCCAAGGTAGCAGAGGGCAGCAAAGCAACAGCTGACATCAATTTTTAAAAAAATTTATTTATTTATTCAGTGCAGGGTCTCACTATGCAATTCATACTGTGGAGATCCTCCTGTCTTAGCCTCCCTAGTGCTGGGATTACAGGTATGCGCCACCACACCCAGTTATGGTGGCCAGCATGTCCCACCTGGGGTATAAAATACTGGGGATCGAACTTGGGTCCTTGTGCTTGCCAGGCAGGTGCTTAGACCGCTGAGCTATGCCCCCAGCCTCAGGACAGCAGACTTTAATGCCATCTTTTGGCCCTTTTGTACTCTGTCTGCTGGGGTGCAGGCAGTGGTAGAGCCCTCAGTGAGCTGATGGGCCCCACCTCATCCCAGCACTGTGCACTTTAGCTACCTCTGTAAAACCCTGGGGAACAGCTGGACAGAAACCACAGCAAAGACCAAAGTTTCAGGCATATCAGTATGTATCTGGCCCTCATTCTGTGCTACATGATAGCCGATTAAAGTCAGCGAGCCCAGGTCTGTGAGGCTCTTCATAGTGACCGGCACTGAGTGTGAATGTGAAAGTGCTTGGTGCCATTAAATACCATCCTGAGTGAGTCCATGCCTTGGGTATGAGATGATTCTTGCATATTTAACCGGCATTATATATTTATTGTCAAAAACATTCCTTGAAATTAAATTGTGTGCCATAGCAAAATGCTGTGGGCATAGAGACATCATTTCCCTGGAGGAACCCGAGGAGATCTGTTCTAGAAACACTGCATTTGGCAGGGACCTTTCCACTGGGAAGGATTTGCTTAGTGGTTGTGTGCGGACACAAACACAAGGAACTGAGGGAGAGAAATCCTGACAGTACAGACAACATTAAGGAGATGGAAGTACACACAGAGGCCTAATAATGGCCTGGGCAGGGGGTCATAGCCCAGGCACAGGTAGGCTCCAGAAGGTCCTGGTCTGAGAGGGCCCCGAGTCCCTAGATTTGCTTATATATACTGCATGGTGCTCTGAGATACCTATGAGATGTGATCAACAAGTCCGGTGGATGCTTAAGTTAAAAGCCATTATAATTGAAGGCACATTGCTGTTGTGTCCTCTCCGAGGCTTCCCCTCACCATGGGTTTACTGACCCCCTCATTCTTTATGCCTTCTGATGCAGTTCTGAAAGTCCTCTTTCCCAAGTGCCTTTAGCGGTGTCACTGGCTGCCTCCATGTCCTGAATCCATGTGTGACACGCACCATTGCCAGTTGTTTTGACATTGGAGAAGAGCCGGCAGTCCGGCTGTGCTGGGCCTGTGAATAGGGTGCACGAGCCGAGGTGCTCTGTGAGCGGCCCTTCTGCTTGCCTTCGCTCAGCCACAGCGCTCAGCGTCACAATGACACTCCTTAAAGACTTCCAAAGAGAACCTGCAGAGCTGTTCCAGGGATGGGAGAGCGGTGGGACAAGCATGTTGGAAGCAAGGGCGGCTCATGAGGGGGATCCACGTCCCTGCATCTCTTACTGCAACACTTTAAAAAATTTAAATGCTTATCACATATTGGGTCACCACTCATGTATTCATCAGGATTCCAGGAGGGCAAGGATTGTGCCCTGCCCCAGAGCGTGGATTGTGAAGTCTGGGTGGGAAAGCCCCCTGCTGCTGTTCTCTGCCACGCTCATGCCACTGGGCACTCTTAGGACCACTGCCTAGGCACTTGGCATCCTGGGAAAGCCAAGAGACAGAAGACAGAAACGAGCAGAGTAGGCAGATAGGCAGAGAGGATACCCACCTGCAGGGGAGAGGCCCAAGACTGCAGGGCCTGCCGGGCACCTATTGGATTTTACCTGTGAGGTCCTCAGAGTCCTAGGGCTCAGAAGTGGGTTCTCTATCTGTGTTAGGGATCACGGGACACAGATAGTGGCTGACTGAATAGATCTGAAAATTTCTTGAGATTGCCAGATTCCACAAATAAAAATATAGCTGATCAGTTAAATTTGAATCCCAGCTTAAAAAAAAAAAAAAAAAAAAAAAAAGAGGACCTTGTCTCAAATAAGTACATAGATGAAAAAATTAGGTTAATGCAGAAAATCAAGATCCAATCAAGTTTAACTGGCCATCCTTTCACATCTGTCACCCTCACACTGAACAGAATTATTCCACCCTTTATGAAAGTGGATTTGGGCTTTAAATGTTACTATTATCTATTTCAGACTTTGATGAGTGCCACTCCAACCCGTGTAGGAACGGAGCCACCTGTGTGGATGGCTTTAATACCTTTCGGTGTCTCTGCCTTCCGAGCTATGTCGGTGCGCTGTGTGAACAAGGTAGGAGCCACTGGCAGTTTCTGCAGTGAACTCTGCTGGGGTTTGGCAGGATGTCAGCCTGCCCCTGTTATCTTGTGTGGGAGGTGGTTCCTGATTTCCTCCCCCTGTGATGCACGTCTGGGCATGGCCAGGACTTACTGGATGGGCTGACAGATTGGAATTGAAGGCAGTCTTGCAGCAGCGAATCTGAGGGCATCTACTCCATGGAGGGAAGGTTGTTACATGCGTTTTGTGGGAAACCAAGGAGGTGCTGGTCACATGGGCTGTGGACTATAGAGCATTAGATTCAGCGCTAGGTACCTGTGTTTTCTCTCTCTGAGGTCTTGAGACTCAGGCTGATTTTTCCTGGTCAAGCGTACCTGGAGAAGGGGTCAATACAGCTATTAAAGTGCAATACACTTGGTCACATGTACTAGATAAATGATGTTATGCGTCTGCTTGCTAGGAAATTGTCCTACTAATTTTCCTACTTCTTTTTCTGAATAAAAGGAAAGCCCGGACTCTCATGATCCCTGGGCTTTGCGTTTTATGGCCAACCGAAAAGCATGTTTTAGGTAGTTAATGGTAACATTTCTCAGTCCATCAATCAGAAACAGATTGCATGCTCAGCATAGTCGGGCTGGGAATGTCGATTTCCACTGCTAAAAGTCGTACAGTGGTTTGGCTTTGACAGAAGTGCTCAATGCCAGACTTCAGCCCTAGCAGACAGAAAGAGAATGTGTGAGCTGCTCAGACACATCGGGCTGGCCCTGCATTCGGGCTTGCGGTGTTAATCCAGACGTCACTGCAATTAAAGTACAGCTAAAAGCAGCATGTACTGAATTACTGCTACAAAGCTGTGGGCGATGGCTCGGTTTTGGGGTTTTTCTTTTTTTAGGAGGTAGGGTGGATCTTTTTGTTTTAGAATTTCAAATATAAAAATAGACTGAGCATGATTTTTTTAAAATTAGAAAGTTAAAAAATATATCATTTCTTTTTTCTTTTTTTTTTTTTTTTGCGATACTAGGAATTGAACTCAGGACCTTGCTCTTGCCAGGAAAGCACTTATTCCACTGAGCCAGCACCCAGCACCCCCTTTTGTGTGTGTGTGTGTGTGTGTGTTTAGTACAGGGTCTATAGGGTCTCACTGCACAAATCGGACCTGTAGTGATTCTTCTGTTTTCAGCCTCCCAAGCTCTGAGATTACAGGCACATACCACCATGCCCAATCTCAGTTGCTCTCTCAGTGTGCCTTGGGGTCAGCATTGGCATGATAGGCTGGGGATCAAGCCCTAGCCCCTGCATGTGCCTAAGCAAGTTTTTTGATCTGTTGAGCTATCTTGTTGGACCTTGCTACCATTTATTGAAGAAGACTGAAGAACTAAACACTCGAAATATGCATACGTGTTAAAATGATCCTGGCTTCCATGAGTTCTGAGCACAGGAAAGAATCCTTGAAGTAATTTGTTCAGCAGGTGCCTAGTGAACACCTACTGTTCTCCAGACAGTGTGCAGGTGCAGAGCCTGATGCCTGAATGAGGGAGTCCCTGGTCTCGGTCATTTAGTGAGACTCTTCGCAGGGGGCAGAAGGAGAGCCTGTTTGCTTGCTGGTTCACAGTTAACCTCGCTTCCTGGGAGGATGCTTCACTGAGCTAACGCAACATTTCTGTCCACTCAGTGTGCCCCAAGTGGAGGCTCAGAGAAGAAAAGTGCTCAGTGCTACACACCTATCGAGTGATAGGACAGGCAAGCGAGCCCAAGTAGATGTCCTTGTAGGCCTGAGATTTCCAGTCTCCATGCTTTGAAAGTGCTTCACAGAGATGGAGCACTTCTTAATTGAACACATGGCAACAGATTCTTGGCAGGGGCTTTAGGCCAGTTAATTCTTTGCTTTCTTTTAAAAAGACCATGGGGCTGAGACAGTGTTGAGCTGCCTCTTTCTTTCCAGTTACACTGCACTCACAGACACTTGATTCCATCTGTGATCTAGTGTGGCTTCATCCCCTTCAGTTGCCAGGAGCCTTCCAGCCCTGTCTGTGTACCCAATGCAGCTGTGATGCTTGCCTCATGGCCAGGAGAGTGAAAGATTTCTTCTTTCTCTTCTTTTCAGGTTTCCTAAGAACACATTTTCTTTATTAAGAGCAACATTGTTGTTGACACAGTTTTCTATCCAAATTTCTGTGGTGACTCATTATTTCTTCGGCTGAGCTTTTCTCTCTGCACAAGTAACTTTTCAGGTCTCAGTAACTTGGAAATAGGGGGATGTATTCTGATGGAATAATAACAGATATAAACCCTTGAGGAGCCCTTGTGCTGGTTCAGAAGCACCCCTGCACTCTGGGGATGTGTGTGCCCAGAGCACACACGGGGGCCTCCAGGGTGGAGTGTGGGAGTATCCACAGCTTCTTAAGCCTTGACAGCTGTATCCCAGAGAGGTTGAAGAGCTTACTTGAGGGCCTTAGAAACACGGCTTTGCAGGGTAGATGTTCGGCAGAGAGGTCTTTAGCTTCTGTGGTCCCGCATAGGACGCACATGCTCTAAACTTGAGTCTGTTTTAGCCTGTGCCCTCGGGAGCTTTAGAGCATAAGGCACCTCTCCCTAATGTCCAGTGAGATTTCAGAAAGATCATCATCAGAAAGAGTTGGCTTTTAATCCATAAATGAGATGCACCTTCTTTTTAGGTAAAGATGGAGAAAGAATACATTCTGAGTCTTCCAGTATTGTATCCTGGGGGACGCTGCTTACCATGTAAACACTTTGTTACCTGAAATGCGAAATTTACTTGGATCAGTGTGGATGTGTGGCTTTTAAAAAAATGTCAAAAGTCGTGTGTGGCATTTAGACACATATCTATAATCGTTAAATGACTATAGTTTAAACAGAGCCATTCAGGGATGACAAACATTTTAGTGCTAAAACTGCAATCCAAACCCACTTATTTATCACAAAGTGCCAACACTGAAACTAAACCCAAATACAGAGGATTTAGGTTCAGAAAAACAGCTCATACGTTAGCATCTTTTGTCTTACAAGAAAAACTAATAACATGTGCCATACGTAGCTCTGCCACCACTGGTACAGATAGATCATTTTCTCCAATGTGGTCTTAGAAGAGACTCCACTCCCTGGTTTTTATTCTTTGAGGAATATATACATCAGTGAGAGAAGAAAGGCTTTTGTCTCAGTCTGCACTGTGCTATAGCAGAGTACCTAGCACTGGATACTACACAAAGAAAAGAGGTGTATTTAGCTTTCAGTCTGCACGGACATCCAAGATGGGGTGTCCTCATCCTTTCTTTCCCAACTGAGGGCCTTACTGTTTCAACACAAAGAAGCAGCAGAGCAGGAAGCAGCCTTGTGCAGAAAGATTGTATAGTAAGAGCAGAGTAAGAATGCCTGAGGGCTCAAGCTTCCTCTTCTGAAGACAGCTCCTTGTAGTGGGCACTAATGTATGCCTTTGCACCTTGCCCTTCCTGGAGGTAGAGCCTGCACCCTCGCTGCCTCCACAAGAAGGCTCCCTTCTCCCACAGGCCACAACCTCTTGATCACCTTTGGAGCCCAGGAACCCATGCGGGGAACTGATGAATTTCAAGCGTTTTGCAGCACCTTACTCCACATTTCTTGCATTCTTTTGGTAAAAGATACAAAATGCTTAATGATAATCTGTTTTAATGACAAAAGACACAAATGAAAATCACTCAGTTGATAGCAAGAACACACAGAAGACTATTTCTTCTTCTGTGCTAAGAACTAAGGCTCTGCCAGGCTCCTTTCTTCTGGGCTCCAGGTTGAGGCCAAGATCTTCAGCGAGCTAGGCAAGATCTCAGACACTGAGCTATGTCCCAGCCCCTAGCATTTGAAATTGTGCATCTCAAAATAAATGATAATTTCCAGGGTTGAGGAAAACTATGGTATTACGATACCACAATATTGACTTTGGTGGTGAAATGTTCTAAAATTTTTTTCCAACTCTCCTTTTTAAAATAAGCCCCTCACATTGGAAGATCTGTTTTTCCCCCTCCCCCTCACTTTTGAGTTCCTCTAATTCAACTTCCCCCAAGGAAAATTACTATCATGGGCGCACAGTGTACTTCACTGTGGAAACCAGGCGCAGCTTCTGTGCTGGTCCTCTGGCCATGTCCTGGGAGAGTTGGCCATTTCTAAACAAAATGTCAATAAAATGCAAACCTTCCAGTGCACATTATTCAAAACAATTAGTCAGCACACTGTAACTAAACAACAGGCCTAGTAGACTAAACTGAAATGAGGATTTCTCTCAGAGATAAGCAGCATCTGGTCTTGGCCTTCAGTCTAAACCCCTGAATCTAGGGTAAAGAAACATGGTGCCTGAACTTCTACGCCCCCACCATGGAAGGAAAGAAGAGCAAGCACTACAGATGGAGAGTCAGGGGACGCAGGGCAGGAGGCAGCTTGTGCTTCAGAGTTCACAGCTCAAATATTTACTGCAATAGTTTTTTCGTTATCAGTCAGTGAGCACACAGACTCCCTTGTGCCTGAGGGAGAAGAATCCTGCAACCTTTGCAATATTGTTAGTTTATGTAGGTAGCTATTTCATTACATTTGTGAGTCATAATTGGTGAAACTCAAAGTCATTTCCGCTGATCATTATTTACTATCTAGAAGGTACCTCTGCCTGTGAGTAAGTGAATTTCAGGGAAAATTGCCAATAAGACAGAGCAATGAGGAAGGCTACTTTCTGGAGACTAGTGTAAGAAAAAGAACAGCTAAAAGTTACAGCACACACAAAATTTAGCAATATTTGAAAATATTTTCATCCCATTGGGATACCAGTTTTGGTATGTTTACGGCAAATGAGAAACACATATACAGAGACACAAGATCTGCTCATAATATTCAGTGACTTTTAAATTAAAAACATATCAGAGGGCTGGGGAGATAGCTCAGCGGGCAAAGTGCCTGCCTAGGCAAGTGCAAGGACCAGGGTTCCATCCCTAGTACCTCCTGCTGGGCCAGCCCCACAAGCCCAGGGAACACAGGGCCGGCCACAGGGTGGTGGCACATGCCAGTAATCCCAGCGCTGGGGAGGCAGAGATAGGAGGATCACTGTGAATCCAATCTGAGTAGTGAGACCCAGTACCAAATAAATAAACAAAGATTAAGAAAGCATTGACTGAAGGGCATGCTGCTGTCCATCTCCCTTGAAGTCCTCTGCTTCCCTCAGACACACTTGCCTGTCCTCCCTGCCATGTCCTGCCGCAGCACCGGTGTCCATGTCCCCTAGCATCTGGAACTATGCTGTCTCCGAAGTTCCAGAACTGATTCGAGGCCTGAGTTCTCGTGGCCATGCTGACTTTCAGCCGGGCATCGCAGTTGCCAGCTCCGGTAACTGCAGGGAGGGGCGCAGCGTCCTGCCTGAGCGCGCTGCCTTTCCGTGGCATGACGCACAGCCCTGTATTTTTTTTTTTTTTTAAGCCAGTTCTCATAAAGATTCCCCCGAAAGAAAGAGGGCTCCTCCAGAGCTGCTTCAGAAAGTGGCCAGAGCAGCTCGCTAAGCGCATCTGAAGTACGGGGAGTGTTTTGGAGGATCGGTGGTAACGTGTCCCTTACTATAATCAGCTTTTGAGCGCCAACCCTGGCCATATATTTTGTTTTGTTTTGTTTTTTTTCTTTTTCTTTTCGGTGGAACCAGGGATTGAACTCAGTGAACTCAGGCCCTCTTGCTTGCCAGGGAGTGCTTATTCCCCTGAGCCATCTCCCTGGCCCCCTGGCCATATATTTTGATCACACCTCCTGAGTGCATGACTTGGCAAAGGGGGGTGTGGTGATTGGCAGCATTTGGTGGTTTCATCTTTAGTAAAAGCCTGTGCACTTGCCTTGCGAGTTCCTTGTTTGTAATCTGTGTGCGAGGGGGAGAGAGCACACAGTGTAGCTATTTCCCCAGAGCCACCCACGCGTGATTTGCTCCCTCTGTGTGAAGCTTGCGTCACAGGGCCCTGGCCTGCCAGCTGCCTCTGGTTGTGGCAAAGGGCTTCTTCCACAGCCTTTGACTCATTATGCAGTTAGAGGACTCCTGATCCTGTTAGTGGAATTCCTGTCACTACATTCTCCTGAAAAAGCCGTGTGGGTCAGGAATTCACCCCCTGCATCACAGGTCCCTGTGTGGACACCGCAGCGGGGCCGGCTCTGCCGGCACGCTGGCAGTTTTCTCTCTCGCCTCCCCGCTGGGGTCGTGAACACTGCAGTCAGACGCCGCCTTCCCACGTGGCCCTTCAGTACAGCCACCCACTTCATCCGGGCCCATAGGGCTCACTTCATGCTGACCTCTGTCGCTGTGACCAGCTTTTATGAATCAGTGGCTTCCCGGCCCTTGCGTAGACGTCGGCTTGGGCATCCGGTCAGCGCTTGGATCGGGAGCCAAGTTGGAATGGTGAAGGGAGTTTAATCTGCTCGCGCCTGTTCCTTCCTAGATACTGAGACCTGTGACTATGGCTGGCACAAATTCCAAGGGCAGTGCTACAAATACTTCGCCCACCGCCGCACGTGGGACGCGGCCGAGCGGGAATGTCGCCTGCAGGGCGCCCACCTCACCAGCATCCTGTCTCACGAGGAGCAGATGTTTGTGAACCGTACGTACCAGTACCAGGCAGGCCTGAGTGTCCCAGCTCGTCACCGGCTCTCCCCATGCCTTCAGCTTTCTCTGAGCTCACAGAAGAGTAATGAACTTTCTCAGTCCTCATTCAGTGGATTAAACCCCCATCTGTGGACTCGTTAAAGCCAGTATGACTTCTAGATGAGTCCTCCGAGGTGGGGAATGGTCCGCTCTAGCAGAAGAATAGACCGGGTGGTCACAGCCCGGTGGTTGCAGTCATACACTACATGAAACAGTGGGCAGTGAGTTGTATTCTTAAGGAACTCTCTGCTTGCTTTGTTTAATTTAGAAAAATGGTTATTTCTTTTCTCTGTGTGAGTGTGTGTATTTGGTATAGGGTCTCACTACGCAGCTTGGACTTGTAGTGATCCTCCTGTTTTCAGCCTCCTCAGCACTGGGATTACAGGCGTGCACCATCACTCTTGGTCTCCATTGCTGGCTCAGTACACCCGAGGGGCGGGGCCCGTGTGGCGTGCGGGACCTGGGTTCGAACTGCTAGTCCCTGTGCTTGCCAAAGCAGGCGCTTAGTCCACTGTGTTACCTTGCCAGCCCTAGAAAAGTGGCTATTTCTTATAGCTTAATAAAATTCCTGCCTTGGTTACCTTCACAGTCTGTTTTGAATATTTGCAGGTGTTGGCTAGAATTAAAGATAAAATTCAGGAGGAAGTTATTTTTTGTCTGGCTAAATAAAATCGCCTCTGAATAGCACCCTAATCTTACTTCTTGGTTCCCATCCAAGTTTCTATTTTAGACAATAGAAAGTGAGTTACATCGGAGGCCCAGGAATAGAGCTGTTTAGTGACTTCTCACACTCGGTGAAGAGCAGGACTGTGAGTTTTAGCATAGCCAGTTTACAGAACCATTCTTCTTAGAAGCACCGTTCGGTGCTCTGTGAAACGTGTTCCCATGGTACTGCCTATCTTTTTGAACTTTTTAATTTACGAAATTAATGGTTTGAGCTTTTTGCCAGTGACTCATCACATGGTAGGAAGAAACATTTTTGAGCAGTTTTTCAAAAATTTCTGGCCTCGGTGTTTACTGTCTAAAATAGTTTGAGAAGAAGCTTTGTTTCTGACGTGAAGGCAAGATGGGTAGTTCCTGATGTTTGGTGCACTTCGTTGCATCTTTGAATTTTTGCTAATGGCCTGGATTAACAAGAACAGAGTAAGTAAATGGAAACATTCAGTTATGAGTGAGTGTGGGAAATATTCATTGGCACTAAACAGCTAGGGAAATTCTTGTCTATGACTGATATTGTGACGTGGCACAGTGTTCAAAAAATTACCTTTGTAGTTCAAACCACACTGAGCAGAGGTACAGAAGGTAGACTAGGATAATTTTTAGTTAATGAGCAACTAAATAAAAATCCAGCAAAAGAGATGCATGACTCACTCTGAAAATACTTTCTTTTGATATGTTTTCACTGATGTGTAGAAAAGGCAGGAGACAGCTACATTGTTTTTCTCATCTCTTAGGTGTGGGCCATGATTATCAGTGGATTGGACTGAATGACAAGATGTTTGAGCATGACTTCCGCTGGACTGACGGCAGCACACTGGTAAGATGCTGGTAGCAAGCAAGCAATTCTTGGGTCTCCGTGCTGCGTGCTCCCTGCCTTGATGGGGGAGGAGGTACTAGGGATGGAGCCCTGGTCCTTGCCTGCATGGAACTGGAAACAGCTCAGATGACTGGCTGAAGTCCTTTCACTGAAATAGGGCAGGGTTAGAAAGGTAGTTCAAAGGAACTGGTTTAACTACTGATGTCCTCTCCTATACCTCTTGGTCTCTTCAAAAGAAGAGTAGCAAATTTCTATTGAAGAGAAAAATTAGATAACTAGAACTGTCTTGTGTCTGTCTTTCCAACAGCTGTCTTTGCTTTTTAGAGCTTTTAAGGACAATGGAAAAAAATACATGGAAAGAAAAATACCTTTGGGTCACGTGTAATCGTGTCTTAGAGTCATAGGTGAAGTTGCTTTGAATTATTTCTAGTAAGCAGGAATGGTCTCATGCTTTAGAGATAGTCCAGGCATGACTGGCTCCTCTGTGGGTCCCATGCTGGCTGTCCCCTAGAAAGACCAGAAAGACTAATTCAAAATGCTTCTCACATTTATTATGGTGGAACTTCTAGCAGCTGGATTTCCTGAGGGTCTCCAGGTGATTTGTAATGACATTAGGAGCTACAGAATTGGGCAAGATGGCAAGCGTAAATTACTTCTAAATTGGATAGATGCATCAAGATCAAACATTTTTAAGTTTTCTTTGTGTGTGCTGTATGTAGGTTGCTATGTCCATTATCTCTCACTCATCAGGATTTAATGAGCTTGGCGAATGGTGGTGTTCATCCTGGAGCAGAAGGCAAAGTAGTCTCTGCCTCCGCTTAGGGAGGCTTCCATGTGTGGATGTCCAGGGCCCACTGAGTTCACCTGCTTGCAGGTGAAGTAAGGTCAGTTAGCATGAGCTCTGTGTGCAGGGGTGCAGAGCTGCCGACTGGCGGAGCCAGCCCCTGAGCCCTGGCTCAGCTGCACCACAGCAGGGCTCTCTTCCTGGTTCCTCTCCATCTTTGGACTCAGAGTCTCTTACTCCTCTTTTGCTTGGAGCAACTGAAGATCTTTCACTAGATTTTATCTGTTACTGGATGTTACCTGTCACTGCTGCCTTGCTCTGTCATTCCTCTCTGTGTTCATTCAGCACTTTTTGTCATTCAGATTTTGCAAGTTCTCGGAAAGATAGGGAACAGTAGGAAAAGTGTACTAGTTATATCATACGTTTCTGGAAGAGTAAGGTGACTGTAGCCTCAGGATTGAAGTCCCATTCCCTTTAATTGTTCCTGCTAGAAGCTGCATCAGCAGTTCTGGTACCTATGCATTTTCATTTTGCTTTAGCTGAGGCCCCAACTCTGGTAGGCCCAAGACTTCAGTGGCCTTGCTGCATGGCCTCATGGGTCTGCGTGCTTGGCTCCAGGTGCCCAATTGGCTGGATTTCTGTTTGCTGCAGTGCAAGCATAGTGCAGCTGCATCTGGCCAGTCACAGGGCATGACCAGCCCGAGCCTAAGCCAGGCCTAAGCCAAGTTCCATTTTGTTTGTAGTCTGTTGTTGGTTCTCCAGAATTGGTTTGTACATTTTCATTCTTAACACATGTGTGTCACTAGATGTTGATTCTGACCTCTGCATTAACAGATGGCCCCATTCAAAGAAGATTCTTCTCCCTGACTTTTGTGATTCACAGTGCCTAAGATAAAGCCCTTTCCCCTGGCCCTACGAGCTCAGTTAAGAAGACTGAGTACTGGCTTCCTGCTGGTACCCTGGAGGGTATCTACACAGTATCTCAGGGAAGTTGTTTTCTCTTTCTGGCTCACGCAAGTGAGCTCAACCCAACAGTTGTAATTTACCTTGCAAAAGGAAGGCAGCTCCACTGTCTTGGGTCTGAGTTTTTAACATGGGTATGCAAGTATTGCAAAGACAAGTTTCATTATTATGTCCAGTCTGGGCAGGATCTAAATTTGATAAATCAGCAAGCATGAGCTTTGCACTTTGTCTCAGGAGAAATACTGATCTTCCCATGAAGTTTGCAGCAGGAGATAAGAGCGTGATACAGATAACTGTGCTCTTAACTGGTGTACACGTTTGATGGAGCTGAAGGATTGCATGCTCACCTAGGGAGGAGAACTTTAGCAGGTCAGACACAGAGGGCGAAGTGTGCCTAGGAAGGGGTCAGTGTGTCCAGGGGAGTCACACATTCCACAGCTGCTGCAGGGTAAGTGCACTGAGGAGTGTCCCCGACCATGGCCATCTGGGCACAGGAGGGGCCATCTGCCTCCCAGCTGGTGGCCCTCCCATCCGGCTGGTCTCCGGCCCACCCTCCCACCTTTGAATCCACCATTTCCTCTGTCCTGTTCTTGCCTTTCCTCTGGGCTAGGTGTCTCTGAAATGCGTTTGTAGTTTGTCCTCTAGTCCCGTCCCTTAACTGGTTCCAGATGTCCACTGGCCTTTGAATAAAATAGTTCTCCTTTGTTTTGCTGTTTATGGAGCTTCTTGCTTTTGGGAATAGTCCTTGGTTAAGTCTTCATTGGGGCAAGCAGGCTCTGCTTATGCTTGGAAATGGTGATAACTTACTGTGTGCAATTTTAAAGACTGTTTACGTTTTAGGTTGATTTCTTTCCTCTTCCATATCCTCTTTCTCCTCTCTTTGGTTTGTTTGCTTGAAAGATTTATTAGTCTTTATCCATGTTGGGAAATAGAATAGTATTAAAACAAAAGGAACTTTTTATTTTTACCTTATATTTTCATTTGATATTCAGTCTTACAGTTCAAGTAAAACAAACAAGTTTATGTTACGTCTCCATTTGAATGCTTGCTTTTATTGAAATAATTAAACACTAGTTCTTATTGGAAGCTTATTGGCTTTCATTATAATTATGTCATATTTAACATGATTATGTCTTATGTCTGCATTAATTCCATTCATATGTTTATACTAAATTAGTGATGTTGTTTGGCCAAGCCATCTAAATTGTCTTATTCTTTAGATTGTTCTTGATTCATTCCACATTATTGGCCTTTGCAATTGGATGTAATTGATTAAATGCCAAATTTCTGTTTCTGTTATATTTTGAAAATCTCTTTCACTGTTGGTTTGGGATGTTTGCCCAGTGAGTTTTACGAAAGTGCACTCACGGATCAAGTCATGTGGAGCCTCACCCTTGTGTGTTAGCTTTAGGTTGGCCTCCCTTAACACACTTCAGCTTTTGCTCTGGCTGGTTTCTTCCCAGTGAGTTACTCTTTAACTGGACTATTGGCATGGAACAGCAGAGCACACTGAGAGCTTGAGGAGGGGCCGCACACTTCACTTGAGATTGCTTCTTTGACAGCAAGTCATGTCTTCAAAGAGACTGTTCAAATTCAACACATTGAAGCTGGAGGACCCAGCAAGCTTTTTCTTATCTGGTGTCTGCACTGTTAGCTGGCTTTCCAGTTACTCTGGATCGGTTGCTGAATGAGTGGCTTGTCTAGGGTGTTTCCTCCCAACTCTGACTTCTGAGCCAGTGCCTTTACCTCCCTGGGCTGTGCATGCTTGTGGCCCACTGCTTAAAATTCTCTGAAGTTTATCTGATGCTCTTGGTATAAAATCGTCATTCTTAGTGTGTCTGGCAAAGCCCTCCAGTTCCCTGGAGCTTCCCAAGCCAGTTGTGTCTCACAGGAACCTGTTGTGGAGAAAGCCGTGCCCTCTGCCTCTCCACAACCCCTGTGTATCTTGCTGTGGTGCTGAGTGTGTTCTTGCTTCCTGCTCTGGTTTCTTTTCAGAGTGCTCCTGAACTCTTGTGGCCCAGAGCCTCTTCTTCCAGGAAGCCTCCTGCCTGGGCCTGAGGTCCCCTTTCTATACTCCCTTATCCTGTCCCACCTAAGCCCAGAGCCCTGTGGTTCTGAGTTCCGGACTCTTAGCCACCTAATGGGGTAGCTGATTAAAAAATGAACACTTAATCAGTATTTTTTAATGAACCAGTGATAATCAATGTACATCTATTGCTCACTTACATTTTGAACCCTGATTTGACCACATTAAGTCTTTGGCTCCTCCTCTTTGTGACGCTTTTTGTTTATCCAAATTAAATGCACTGTTTACATTCCTGCCAGTATGATAAGGGTCAGCATATAGGCAGATTTTCAAAACTAGAAACAAAGGAAAATATGTTCCTCAAAAATAAAACTATATCTGTAAGCCTGTGTAAGGTGGTGGCCAGAGGAAAGCAGGTCTGCCCATGGGGAGTGACCACGCTTGTGTTCACGGTTGCCCTAGGAACACTCAGGAGCCAACATTAGAAGTTGTAAGTGGGAAGTTAGCTTTCTGCCCCCAGGCCTGTCACAGTGATATCGGAGCATGAGTCCCAGGAAACTGTAGGAAAACAACAATTTGGGGATAATTTTTCTCCTTGAATAGGTAGTTGTTTAGCCAAGGTATTTTCTACCAAAAAATTACTCTGAAAAATATTATTTTTGTATAAAATGTAGTTAAACAGGTAAAAAGAAAGAATCACTCTTTAATGTTATTAGCTCATTTCACATTTAAGAATGCATGGCCAAGAATCCTTTGTCTGTTTTAAGCTGGACAGAGCTGCACGTATGGATCCAGTGTCAAAGGGTAACCAATTCAGCATAAAGGAAGGCAAACACCAGGAAACATGCAGGAATTTCTCCATCTCCGTGTGTTAAAAATCATTTCTAGTGTTTTCTTTGACTAAGGTCTGTAAGGTATGCATGGAACAGCATAATCAAAGGACAGCAGACTTTCGCAGGTGCCTGGCTCGTGCCACTCTGTGTAGTGCAGCTCCTTAGGAAAGGTTGAAGACAAACTATGGACCCCAGGCTCAGAAAGCTGTCACCATCTTGCTGCCCCCTGTTTGGCTCCTGGGAACAAAGTTCCTATACAGGCATCTGCAGTCTGTGTTGTCCATGTCCCTCCTCTCCTGGAGACCAGCACCCAGCACTGTGCAAGCTGCATCCACCCTGCGGCTGGTCTCTTCAGTGATGCAGACATAGTTACCTCAGCAAAGACTGTCACATTAAGTGGTAATGTCCAGACCCACTGGACTAGACAGAATTCATAATCCAGTAATCCAATTCCCTTTTAAAAATAGCAAGAAGCTTTTGGAAGGCTGTGTGTGTGTGTGTGTGTGTGTGTGTGTGTTATTTTTTTCTTTCTGCATTCTCTTCACATTCCTTACGTTAGTCATCTCTTTCTGCTCACTGTAACCCCTCCCAGGCTGTGGCTTCTCTGCCTGATGGGAAGAATTCATGGTCTCCTCATCCATCGGTCTGCTATTGGGAGAATCAGAAAGGCCTCTTGCATGTTCATCTGAAGCTAACCAGAATATTCTAGAACAATCTACCAATCATAAGTGTCACCTATCTAACTCTAAACAACTCATCTTGCATCTTGGTTGATGTAGCAGAGACAACCAAAGGCTAATTGATAATGAAACTACCTGTACATTTTCCCTTTTGTGCTTGCAAATCTTACTTATTCTACCAGAGAACTGAATCTTGCCTCAGTTTTGTATGACAGTCAGCAAGGCCCAGCCCTGGCAAGCTGAAATACTAAGTGACCTGGGTACCACTAGTCTTCCTGAACCAGGTTGGAGTTGATGGGAAAGAGTGGTGGGGTGGGTGTGGGTCTGACCTTAAAGCCAGAGGCTCCTTATCTTCCTCTAAAACTAAATGCCATTCTATCAAGCAAGGTATTATAAGAAAAGCCAGCTGTAGAATCAATAAAGAAGTACCCTCTGACTTAGGAAGAGACTCTTAGCAAGGGGGAGAGAAAAGGGACACCAAGCCACAGGCCATACACTACCATTCTTCTGCTGTGCAGGCACTTGCCCTTTGTTGTCAGTGCTCCTGCCCACTTCCTCCTCAGGCATTCGGTGGAGAGCACAGGGGCTGCTAACTAAACAGTGCAGAGCAGAAAACCTTAAAAGTTTTTTTTTTTTTTTTTTTTTTTTCTTGACTGGGAAGATAGCTCAGTAGAATAAGTGTTTACCTGGCAAGCTCAGGGTCCTGAGTTCAATCCCCAGTACCACAAAAAAAAAAAAAAAAAAAAGTTTTTTTTTCAACATTCAAATCAGCTAGTGGGGAGGGCTTGACATCTTGCCACGTGGGTGGCAGGCACGTGGGTCTCTTGAGGTGGCCTCGGCACATCAGGTGCATCCCTGGAATGTTGGGCTGTTCCTTTGAACACTTACAGTGGTGTCAACTAAAACTGAAGATGTGTTTTGAAAATTTTGCACCTCCCTCCAGAATGCTGAAGGGTTAGATTTTTCTACCTGGAAATCTTGGAGGGCCACTGTGGTGTGGCTGTAGCTCTGAGTCAAAGGCCACTTCTCCGTGCACAAGTCACACTGCATGTCAGTATTAATTCAGTTATAGTAAACTTCACAGGCTTCATTTTGTCCACCCAAAACGCCAAGAACAACACGTG
Source organism: Ctenomys sociabilis (assembly GCA_004027165.1). NCBI lineage: Eukaryota > Metazoa > Chordata > Mammalia > Rodentia > Ctenomyidae > Ctenomys > Ctenomys sociabilis. The sequence continues at coordinate 19,910 of PVKA01002456.1, read as the reverse complement.
CTCTTGTTTTGGGCTGCAACCTGTTACTCACAGGAGGAGGACTTAGCGGGGTCCTTTCTAGCAGAAACTACTCAGTTCACACTGAAAGTTTTTACTTGTGCTGCAATTTAATTTAATTTGATTTGAATTCTGAACCTCCATGGCAAAAATTATGAGTCCTAGAGTATTTCTTGACTACAAAGCCCTCCTCCCACCCTGGCTGTTTTGGGGGTTCAGATGGCTGATGATAGGTTGGACAGCTGAAAAAACACTATTTACCCACCCTGGAACATCATTTCACCGTTACAAAATTATCCTGCAAAAAGGGAGAAAAAAAATTATCAGTGTAGTAGTGGTTCTCAGAGATGGCTTAGTCACAGTGCCTATGAAACTTTAGAATCCCATGCAGATGTTTAAATTTAATTGCTAATTAGCTTAAAGCAAAGCGTAACCACAGAGAAAGCCAAAAGAGAATAGGAAAAGTCCAAGGGCTTTGGCACTTTCTCTTTGCATTTGGACCGTTAGCACAGCAGGACGAGGACCTGTTCAGACAAGCTCAGAGGAGGAGACTCTGGCACTGGTCCGGGCAGGGATGAAATGCGAGTTGCTCTTGGGCCCCCTGCACACTTGGTGGATAATTGCTGCTTTGTAGTGCAGTGAGCTCATGCTGTTACACAAGACCGGTGGTGTGCTCAGGGGGTTTAGCTGGTCCAACCCACCCACAGCTCTGCCAGCTAGGAGAATAATGGGGTACCTGGCTGCATGATCCAAGGAGACCCCAGAGTAAATTTCTTTCCCTTCAGTGTAGGGATGGTGGGATCCAGCTCGGGACTGCCAGGAGAGTATCGGGATACCAGAACAAAGTCCCTTTCTACTTTAAGACAAAGCTGATCTTTTCTTTGCAGTTGTGGGCCAGAGAATTACCTAGTTCAGCTAAAAGACAACAGCAAAATCATAACCCCCTACAAACATAAACAGTGGGACCCAGAACAGAGGACAAGCAGCCGGAGAGGGGGTACCTACCGCACAGGGGGAAGTTGCTGCCCTGGACAAGTTAAATAAAGCAAAGTTAACCATACCCCACGGACTGCAGACAAATGTCTCTGTGCCCTGGCATCAGGGTGTGGAGGGGGCATCTCAGCGCTACCAGATGTTTTGATTTCTGTAATAAGCAGCCCTCGGTGCCTCTTTCCAGATAACCATTTGACCTGCATGCTGAAATCCCGGGGCTGCCTCGGTGCTTGTCTCGAGCTCCTTATTTAGTGAAAGGCTGGTTTCTTATCCGCCTGTGCCTGAAACTTGGGAAAGTGTTTTCTATTTGGGCTTTGCTCATGTTGTTCCTTGGTGGTTATTTGCTTGCTGTTGGCACTGGCTGGATTTGGATTGAGTTTGTAGGTCCGGGAGTTCTGCCATGGTGCTGGCATCTGGGGTGATAAGAGGAGTTTGCACATGAAGAAGTCAGCTTTGAGGATGGGTGTGAGGTTTGCAGAGCCAGTCTAGATGTGCCTGACGCAGGCAGCAGGCAGTCCACTTGTGTGCGTGGAGGTTTGTTGGTTTCTGATCGATCTGCCCTGTTGGAATTGGAAGCGCTATTGGAGACATCAGGTCATGTTTGTGTCTGATGAGACCTCATCATCTATACAAACCAGATAACTTTACAAATCAGATAACTTTAAAGGGAAAGCAGAATATAACAAGTCATTGTAGGTGAGTATTCTAGTTAGAAAAGCCAAATTATGGCTGTCCTGACCCATAACAGAGCAGAGCGCAGTCAGACTGGAAAACACAGTGTCGCAGGTAGCTGCCTTCTGGCGAGTGTAGTTCACTTGCAAAACCAAGAGAGCACATCACAGGCAGTCCTCTAGTGAGTTAATGTTCCTAACTGTCAGGGACATTATTTTAAGTTCCAGTTGGCTAAGCAATTTAGCTATTAGGGTGTAAAATGATAACAGCGGGTATATGTCACCATCTAGTGGTCATATTGTATTTCGTGTTCAAAACTGCTTTCTCAGAAACTATCCAGAACTCTGAGAGAACAATATTCCCCGTGAGTTAAGTTCCTCTGGTTTTGAGTAGCTTACAATTCTAGTTTTGATTGCATGATATTGTAAATGTAAAATTTAAATGTGGAAGGGTGATTTTCCAAGTCCAGCATCCAGCAATGGTTGCAGTGTCTTGCTTAGTAGATCCTAGAGAGGAAGGTGGGTGCTAGGACTGATCTTGCCTGAACTTTCCCCTTACACACAGTAACAGGACCTAGCACAAAGTTTTCTTTGGCTGCTTTCCTTGGCAGGTGAACCTAGAAGTCTTTCGTGCTTTTTGGAGAAAGTTCTTCCCCACTCCCCACACTGTGAATCATATTAGCAGTGTTTGGAGTGAAAAAGGGTAGGTAAAGAGCATTGAGTGAATTGTTCCGAAAAAAAATCCAAATTATACTTTGAAGTTCAGAAAATTCTCTCAGCAATAATAGCAATGTGTTGTGTCATCCACTGGCTACCTGGAGTACTGTCAAGAGTGGATTTCATCCATGGCAGTGTGTGACTGTTTAAACGCACTTAGCCAGATCATAATGGTTCTAATACAGTCTCTACTCAGCCATCATAGGCAATCTAAATTAAATGAATTTTGAAGACTAAAACATGACAGCTCCTAAGTTGAAAAGTTTTAGCTAGATATTTAGATAGAAAACAAAAGTGCTTGGCATTTAGAGGAATTTGCTCTTAGATTGCCTCATCAGAGGCAAACCAGCTTTCCTATCCGAGGGGGGCTGCTGCTGTCTCCTCCTTTGAACTTTTTGGTTCTTCCTGACTGTATTTGGTGGGAATTTATCTGCAACAGAAGTCTGTGAATGGGGGGCATCCCCGGGCATCACCAACAAACTTTAATGCCAAGAAGTACTGGCAGTGGCATGTGTGTGTGTGTGTGTGTGTGTGTGTGTGTGTGTGTGTGAGAGAGAGAGAGAGAGAGAGAGAGAGAGAGAGCGCTTATCTCATAAAAAGATGGAGATCAGTTTTATGTAATGCCTATAAAAGTTATGTTTCCTTTTTTCATTTATCCTGTACTGCTTAGGAGCCAACAAAGAGGAGAAGACACAAAGAGATTCCAAGCAGGTTGGCTCACTCTTTAGGAAGAGTACTCATTGTTTTTCTTTTTCCTTTTGGCAGTTCTTTGACCAAATTAAGAAATAATCTCAGTTAAAAGAACTTAAATGGGTTGGCTTTCTGAAAGAAAGTCTGGTTATTGCTTATATTTTGACAGAGATAGTTATTGTAAGTGTTTTGTTCTATGATCCTGGGGAATGAACCAAGCCATCACACTGACCTACAAGCCTTCATCACTTTTATCTTCCTTCTTCTATGGGAGGGGTTCAGTTTCATTCATGTGTAAGAATCTTACAACAAGAGACCTCACTTGTCAGGGCACACGCCATCTGACTGTGGTGCAGGGCTCTGCAGCACATGTCCAGGGCTTGCTCATCTTGCTTGATGGACTTCATGCCTGCTGGTCAGTGACTTCTCTTTTCTTCTTTACCCAGCCGCCATGGCCTTACACTCTTCCAGGCAGTGAACTGGGCAGTTCTGGATCCTCTGTATGAGTGGAGTCAGAGCCCCGGCCTTACTACCACTGACTCACTTTAAGTAGCACGATGCTTTCCAAGTCCATCCATGCTACCACAGTTGTAGAGTTTCCTCCTTTTAAAGGCTGAGTAGCATTCCACTTTATGTGGTACCATGCCTTCTCCTCCTTTCTTTCTCCTTCATCTAAAGTGTAGTCTCACTGTGTTTGATAGACTGGTCTCTAACTCCGGGGCTCAAGTAATTTGGCTGCCTCAGCCTCATGAGTGTCTTGGGCTGTGGAAAGACCAACACACCCCATACATACTATGTTTTCTGAATCCATTCATTCATGCATGGGGCAGGATCTTACTAAGTTACGGAGGCTTGACTTGATATTTTGGTTCTTTGCCTCAGCCTCCCAGCATGTGCCACCAAGAAGTCATAAAACTTTTTGGCTTTAAGACGATGCAAAAAAGAAATGTAAAAAAGGATTCTTTAATAGTCTAGGAATTCTTTGACTTTCTTTGTGTCCTCTGGGTTTTGATGTCCAAAGTAACATTTTCTTTTAAAAAATTCATTCAAAGTCTTGGTGTGGAAAATATAAACGCTGTTGTGGAGTATTGCAAGGAGGATGTGAGCCAGTTATTGTAGGGTTCAAGAACCTTTCTTACATCAGCCTCTGAGCTGGGCAAGTGTTTCCTTGCCACTGAGTGTGCTTTTATATGGATCACCAAAAGACCAGCCCAGTGTAGCAAGTACACATGGCTTTGAAAGTAATGCTTAGCGCTGAACCCTAGCAAACTTCCTCTTTGAAAGGAAAGGGGGAAAAAGTCCTCTGGTTGATTTTTAAGTCCTGCAGATAAAAAACACTTAGTGAACCTTAGCAAAGAGGGAGTTACCCATCACTGCATAAAGGAAAGGATGGCTAGCCATGGTGCTGCTAGCATCAGCTGGTGTGCTAGCTATCCACCGAGATCCTGGGGCAATTCTTCATGTCTGGTGGGGCATCTTTTAAAAGACAGAAAATCATTTGCTCTCTCAGGGTATCAGGACCTGCCAGATACCACATAAGCACAGGCTCACCTTCAATTATGTAGACAACTCCTTAAGCAGGAACCTCAGCCATGCAGCACTGCCCCACCCCAGTATGTAGGAAGAATAACGTGGGTGAACTGCAGAGGGGAGGAACTGAGAAATCACTCTCCACCAGCTTGAGTGACACAGTGACTCTGCTCCCCAGGAGCTGAGTTCATGGCCCTGGGGCCACTGCATACAGGTAGTCTGGGAGCCCTTCGGCTGGAGGCTGCAGGACAAGTCTCTGCTACAAATGTGAATCAGAGACATACATTTGACAATAGAGATCGTTTGGAGGGAAAAAATTCAAGCACTTATGGATTGGTAGATACTGATGAATAGCTTTGAGCTTCTCTGCCAGGGTTTACGTGGCCATCCATGAGCCCTCTGGTGTGTGGAGGCCGTTTTCATGTGAAAGGACCACACTTACCTACTTTCCCCAAGGAATCATTTTTATTTTTATTAGTGCTGTATGTTGTTATTAGTGCATAATGATCACATTGATCTCAGGGAGGAGATCAATGTACAAGGTTTGAAAATCACATTATTGTCTTTACAGTTGATTTGTTTGAATCCATTTGGGGAAGCAGAAAACAGTAATGGAAAAGTGACTGTCTTCAGTTTAATTGAAGTACTCATTTTGTGGTATTTTAAACACATAGAAACAATCATTTAACTAGAAACTTTAAAATGTTTTAACATGGAATATAGAGTATTCAGCAGTTCCATATGGGATTATAATATTATTATTTCCTAATACATAAGAAAATGTTATATCCTTTATATCAGTTACATGAATTCTTTTAGTTTCTTTTTTATTAGTATATGTTGGTGAACCATTATAATCATATCTATCTTGAAGAATATATATATATATATATATATATATATCTTATCTTACATCACATTATATGACATCATTTATCATATCTTAATCATTACTGCTTTCTCCAAGTCATAATTTTATCTGCCTTCAAAAGAGAATTAAGATATAAAGTAATTTAGAGTTCTCTGGAGGATTAATATCTGTAGTATAATTCTTGTGGCCCCTGGAAAGACTAAGAGTTTTGAGGTGGGAATGGGACTCAGGACTATCTAAGGGGTACACATGCAGAGGAATGACCAGCCTTTATTAGTTTTTTTCAAAGGCATTGAAAACGAGTTTTCTTGACCTATGATGGCTTTTAGGACTAATTCCTAGTTTGCCAGCCTGCACTAGGAATATGCCAGCTTAGAACAGATTGAGCACAATATTTGCTCATTGTTCCAGTTGAGGGGGAAAAGTTCTTGTTGCAAAGGTCGAGCTTTTCTCTGCTCATTCCAAGAATCTGTGTTCCTGAAGGTATGAGACGCTGGATGTTACAGAGGATCTATTGTATTCCTACAGCCCAGGCTGGTTTCCTAAGGGGGGATTTCTTCCTAATACGTAATGTAGTTGAAAGAAATAACATTATGGGCCATGAAAGTGAAAGATTTATTTTTACACTTTCTCCCTGAAAGTGAAAGAATGAAAGAGGAAACAAAGAAAGTTGTTCAGAAAACCAGAGTTTCCCTTTCTAAGGAAGTTTGGCAGTAATACAGAACAAAACTGAAGCGTCCAGGCCGAGCTAAATCTCCACGGAGCAGCTCTCAGGTAGGAGGCAGCAGACGCCCCGCTGAGACCCACTTCGCCCAGCTGCCTCCTGCGCCCTCACACTGCGCAGCAGCAGGAGCCCACGCTTCGCAGCACTGCCGCAAGCCCTCTTCTTAGTAAAGGCAATTAAATCTTTTGCCAGACATCTGAGCCCTGAGAATCATTTCAGTGGCCCCGAACCCAAGTCTTATTTCAGTGTGAAAAACAGGCAGTTACACTTCCTTCCTCCTCCTTCCCTTCTTTTCTGCCCTCTCTTTCCTCCCCTCCCCCCTCTCCCCTGCCTCTCTCTTTGGTGATACATAGGGGGAAACCCAGAGCCCTCTCTCTGAGCTCCTTCCTGAATCACTTACCTACTTTTTATTTTGGGAACAGAGTCTTGGTAAGTCACCTCGGCTGGGCTCACACTGCGACTTCTCCGAGCTCTGGGATGGCTGGTGTGTGTCGCCATGCCTGGCCAGAATTTCCTAATGGAATTTTCCTGGAGGTTTGTTTTAAGCTAGACTCTGGGGTTTCAGTTTCATGCATAATACTTTCAACTGTATTTGGAACGTTTTTGTTGAGTAGATGGAGCCTAGGAATAGAAGTACGGTCTACCTTGAGAAACTAGTCCCGCAGAGCGCTGTGCTGACACCGCTGGTGCCTGCAGATGTGTTCCACTATGGACTCTGCTCGCCACGCTGCCCCGGAGCTCTGACCGCTCACTGATGCGGGAGAACCTGAAAATAACGTCGCACAAAGAGGCGGAAAGAAAGGCAGGCTTGCAAACCTTGGGTCTTTCCCTACTTTGTAGCCAAGATCCAGGTGTTTAACCTATTTAAAGGTCTTAAAAAAAAATTAAGAAAAAAGATATAGTCATTCTTTATTATATGAATTGCATTTTTATTGGCTTTAAACAAGCTTGATGATGCACAAAATGAACATTATAGCTAAAGGGATATTTCATTAAGTTTGGGTTGCACAAATAATTGAAAATTACAAGCAAAAAGAAATATAGTCCTGCAACTAGCCAAATAAAATACTTTGGGAAATGAAAAATCAAATAAGTTTGAAAAAGTATGCATTTTAGATGTCATAAAAATTGTCATGATGCTATGTTGGGAGTAAGGGGAAGTTTTTATATGCTTTGACCTGGAAACAGTTGTCTTAATTCAGTTGTTTCATCTCTGCCTCTGTCTTTTGCAAATGGAATCTCTTTGGCCATCTCATACCTCAGGCTTATTTGAAATTTAATTTAAGGGTAGAGTTGCAGGTCTCTAGCTTCAGACAGTCATGTGAGCTGTCGAAACCTAAACCTGCATCACTACCACGTTGAGGACGGACGTTTCTCACCACAAGCGCCATCTGCTAGGTGGGATGAGACAGGACAGCAGGTGAAGTGACACAGAAAGTGACTCTCAAGTTGAGTTGGAACAAGTGTTGAACAGGCTCATCCTAGGACACATCCTAGTTGTGAAGTCCCAAGCCTAGGAAACTGTCCTCTTATTTAGTGTTCAATGTTATATTTATCTAACCCACATTCATTATTCTCAAGCAGATTTGGAAACAGTGTTTTTATCTAATTAATTATTTATTGCTGTGGAGGTCACACTTTAGTAAAGAAACTTAAACCAGAGTGTCCTATGGGGCCTGGCATCTCAAAGCTCCCGATGTTTTCCTGTTGTGCCAAATTATTGCGATAGATAGTGCAGATAGATAGTGCATATCACACAGCTAGACAAGGTCTGCAGCCATTGTTGATGGTGAACAATGTTGCTACTGTAGAAAGTAAAGGTGTTTCTGGTTGCACAGGTACTTGTCTGAAGTGGGAGATCCATGATACTATTTAAACTAGAAGATAAAGGTAACCAGTGGAAAAGCCTCAAAACAGTAAAATTTTTTCAATGGTCTGAGTACAGTGCCTAAGGAAAAGACCACTATAATAAGATGGGCTTTCGAAAACAACTCCTATTTCCATATGCACCCATTGGTAAATGTGCTTACTAAGAGAAGATGGCTTCCAGATTAGGATGTAGAGCAGAACTCAGCTGTGTGGTACAAGGAAAAAGCACACTTAAGCCGTGTAGCTCTGAAAGGTTGCATATAAGGACAAGTGGTAAGTATAGGGGTATCAGCTAAATGCATTCTTTGCTAGGTCTTTGCTTTTCTTTTAACACAAATAAATGACCAAGGAAGGTATTTTATAGTGGGGAACAATGAGGAAAAAGTCAAAAAAATTTATTGTACCATAATCACAACTAAATACGATACATGCATGGGAGCTCTGGAAGAAAACAAGGTGGATTAGGGTGAGATTGAACTTTTTCTCTATTTTTACTTCAATTAATGTTATTACAGTTAATAAATAATAAGATAGATTTTTTTTAAACCGAACATGTACTATGAATTTAGAAATTTAGGACAACTAGACCAAACTTCCTCCGAGATACGTCATTGTCAAATCAGGTGTTTATTAAATAAAGATTTTGAGGCACAGACTCGCCTACTTTCTGCACTGAGCTGGAAAGTCTTCCGTGTGATGTCCATGGTGAGGTGCAACAGGAAGTGCTGTGTCTTCCACCACCTCTGGCTACCACCTAGTTATCATCTCTCTCTGTTTCTACAGCAATATGAGAACTGGAGACCCAACCAGCCAGACAGTTTCTTTTCTGCTGGAGAAGACTGCGTGGTCATCATTTGGCATGAAAATGGCCAGTGGAATGATGTCCCCTGCAACTACCATCTCACCTACACCTGCAAGAAAGGCACAGGTAACTGACCCTCTGCCACTCACACGTACCTGGCGCATGGTTAGTGGGAGATGAGCCTCCATCCCTTGAGATACTATCTCACGTATGCCACTAGCCATTGTTGCTCTGGGATATTCCACCCTTTTGACACATTGAAAATGTAATTCTCAATGCCACTCTCACCTTAGATTTCAGGAGCTTATGAGAACCACTTGATATTAATGTACAAAAATTCCTTGGTAGTGTCTTTAGGACAAACAACTCCTGGCCCATGGATCCATTGATTTCTTTATTTTAATGAGAGGAGTATTAAAAAACACAGTAGTTGCTAGCAGGTAAAGATTTGGATTTGTCACATAATGACCTGGATTTTGGAATTTTTAAAGTAAAAAAAATCTGATCTCCTGTGGCTGTGTTCTGATGCATCAGGAGATGGGACTGTGTGGCCCAGAATGCTTCATCCCTCAGCAGGCTGCCGTCTCTGGCTCCTCCCCTCCTCCACTCTGTCTATCTCAGCTGTGCTGCTTGATCTCTGTGGGCATCTAAGTTTTTTAATCATAGAAGCTTAGTTTATATGTTTAAACCATGGACTCTAGTGTCTGGAGTTGCATATCTGTAAGGTATGATAGACACACTTGCCATGGTAGTTCCGTGCTGAGAATTAAGCATTAAACAAACAAACAAACAAACAAAAAGAATGCCAAAAGCTGAGTTTTAAGCCTGTGGCATGTTTGAATTTCCGTGGACTCCCTTAACGAACAGAAACACTATGTACATGTTTAAGGCCAGGCTTGATAGTGGTGGTGAATGTCTGCTCCCCAGCTGAGATGAACCTCACAATGGCAGAGGGTGAAGGATGGCTGCAAGGCGGACGGTCCACTTGAGTTGTTTTTAAATGTAAAAATGACAAAGCTAAAGATATGTGCTCTATGTCTATTTTAAGAAAGATTCATACAGGTATCAATAATGAATTCCTTTGGAAGAAGGGGGAGCACTAAGATGCCCAGAGCCACTGTCTCAGGTGATACTTGGATGACACTCAGTAGTTTCTGCTAACCTTCTGCTACTGTGTCGCCCCCCTCCTGGGGCTCTGCACCAGGCAGTCCTGACCTGTGCTTTACTGCCTATCAGGAACTCCTAAAAATAATAGATCAAACATTTGCTGTTTTCCATTTGCAACTTTAATGAGACTCTCATTAACTTATCTTTGTCCAAAAGTCACGTTTGCCTCTGTGCTGCTCCAAATGGTTGCTAGAGTCATGCCTTTTCACTTTGTGGTATAAAAACTTATATTTCCTGTCTTATTTTCCTCTATAGTAGGGCTTTTCAGCAGCCATATTGTTGACATTTTGAACCAGACCACTTCTTTGTTTATTTTTTGGTGGAACTGGGGCTTGATCCCATGACCTTCACACTGAAGTAAAGCTCCAGACCTTTTTATTTTTACATTTTTATTCTTGAGATGAGTCCTCAGGAGGTCTCTAGGTTGCCTGGGTCGGGCTGGGCTTGAATGTGGGCTCTTCCTGGCTCAGCCTCCCAGAAAGCTGGGATGACAGGTGTGCCCCACCACCCCTGGATCAGGCAGCGCTGTACTGTTCAGTGTACTGTAGAACACCCAGCCTCAGTCCCTCCTCCTGTGTGCAGAATGCTAGCAGCAGCATCCTGAGCTTTCATCCCTGCACACTGTGACAAAGCCAGCCAAGTGCCTAGGCTCTGCCACCTGTCTCCAGTGAGGGCTGGGTGAGGGGCCGCAAAGCCCCTCCAGGTCGGGCACCTGCACAGTAACCAGATGCAGTTCTCAGGAGCAGCTTTGTGCTTTCCATTTCCCAGTGTGGAGCGGATGTTAGGGAATGCTGCTCTAGCCCACAGTGGAAGGAAAATGGTTATTATTTTCTCTCCTCACTGCCTGCTTTTCAAAAAATCTATGTGTAGTAAATAAATGGAAGACTATATAATTGATATATTTGTACATAATTTATTATTTTCTAATCAATGCTCTGGAGAATTTTATAAATGTTCATTGATTTTTTAATGAAAGAATTTTTCCTCTTTTCACCACTGCAGACCTCTAAACCTGGAGATGTGATCATACTTTTAACTATTGAATATTTACAAGGAATAAGAGATGGAAAACTGTATTTTGCAGTCATACCATCTTGCCTACTGTCTGCACAACTTCAGAGGACCTCGTGGGCTCTTTCTGATACCATTTATTTACTCCACAATTCCTGAGAGATAACGACCTTATGTTTCAGCTTTCCCCTTTAGTATTATGCCCTTGCCTCTCCAAACACCAAATGGCTTGATTTTGCAAATGTTTGAACCTTATACAAGTGGAAGAACACTCATACCCTTCTCCCTGCTGCTCGATGGGTCCGCACTATGCTTGGGGACCCTCCTTGCTGCTTGTAGCTGCATGCTGTGTCTTCTCGCTGTGCTTGTTATATTTCACTGCTTGACTGCACAATATTTCCTTTACCAGTTCCCCTGTCAGTGGGCATTTGATTGTAGACAGTGTTTTTGCGATCACAAACCATGTGGCCCTGGATATCATCAAGCCTGTTTTGGGTAGATGGTGGTGAGTCTGTACGTACAAGTCCAGGAGCCAGGCCACCCAGGTCCATGGATATAGGCACTGTGGAATTTTCTATAAATGCACTTTATTTTCCAAAACAGCTACACCAGCTGACACACACACCTGCCAGCTATGTGTTTCTCCATCTTCTCAAATTTTGATATCAGAGGACTTAGACATTTCTATTGATCTGATGGGTATAAAATGTTGTGCCTTGTAATTTAATTTACATTTATTGAATACTTCCTGAATATTTTGTGTTGTATTTATAGGACACATCAAGATCTTTTGTTTTGGATATTTTCTCTTTTGCTTATTTTTAAAATTTTCTTATATATCTTTTGCATGCTAATTATACAAGTTTTAAAAATATAGCTACAGTTGGCAGTTACACCAGTTCAAATGCCTTCTCCCAGTTTACAGTGTGCTTGGGGCTTACCTTGTGGAATAGAATTCTTTTTTGTATTTGGGCCAGGCTCTCACTGCACAGCTGGGCCTCATAGAGATCCTCTTGTTTTCAACCTTCCCATTACTAGGCTTTCAGGCACACACCACCATTCCCAGACTCGGTGCTCAGCTCAGTGCATCTGGGGCATGCCTGGAACAGCATGTGGTGCTGGAGAACGAATCTCGGTCTGTGCACTTTCCAGGCAGGCGCTCAGTGTGCTGAGCTGTCTCACGGGCCCTTTAGAATTCTTAATTTTATTGAATATGTCTTTATGACTTAAACTTCTGTGTATCTTAAGAAAATCTATAATACCTAAAGTCATAAAGTATCCTATCTTTTCTAAATGTTTTATATTTTGGTCTTAAATGTATATGCTTCGTCCCAGTAAAATGGGATTTCTGTGTATTCCTTGGGGCACCCAACTGTCCAAGCTCTAATTCTGCTTCCTGCCCACACTGCCCTGTTGCCTTTGTCAACCATCAAGCAGGCATGTGTGGATCTATTTCTGGCCTGTTTTTCTGTCTTGCTTCTGCCACATTCACTAAATTATTTTAGGTTTTTAGTCTTCATGCATAAAAAATTTTAGAAGAAATACAGTTGCTGTCTCACAATGATTAAAAGCAAGTCCCGTTTGGTCAGCACTGTGCAGGCTCACATGGAGTGGATACCAAGGACTGTTTTTAACTACCTTCCATGATTTTGGACTCATTCTATCTGATACTCCCGAATGTGAAGGGGGGTTGAAAGATATGGTGAACTTTTAAATTAAAAATTAATATAATAAAGAATTTAGAGGCATTAATCTGCCTCCTCCCCCACCCCAGTCACACACACCGACCGCATCAGTCTTGCCACTTTCTGAAGCAGTTCTGGACATTCCCTTTCATGAGGCTCTGTTTGAGCCATGGCCATAACTATGATGCATATTGCTGCTGGGTGCTGCTCAGCAGAAAGACAAGCTGGTGGTTGGCAGGCAGCGTCCTGAACATGAAAGGAAATTTAATAATTAAAAACAGTTGCTATTAGGATTTTGACGTCTAACCTTTTTGCTATCACGTTTTCTCATAACTTTTCTCCCACTGAAGTTTTTCATTATTTCATGAGCTGATGTGGCAGGTCCTTATGGCCAGTGAAGCTATGAGTAGAAAATGCCTTTGGGGGGAATTATATTTAAGTGGCTGCATTTCCATTGGAAATATATAACAAAATACAATAATTTTTAAATGGTTTTAAAAATAAGATTAAAAAACACACTGATTTTGAATTACCTATGTTAGTAATAAATTGGGGTGAATTAATTTTTCAGATCTTTGAATTTCAAAATAGACATTTCTTTTATATATATACATCCTTTATTGTTATTGATTGCTAAGTTTGTGGATAATTGGAATTTTTCTGTGTAATTTAAAAATGGTAAGGGCTAGAGAGAGATCACTCAGCAGCTTAAGCACCTGCTTAGGCAAGCGCAGGTGCGAGGGTTCAATCCCTGGCACCAAATTGAGCTGACCCTTTCCCCTGGTGTTCTAAGTCTGGGCGTGGTGATGCATGCCTGTAGTCCCAGCACTCGGGAGGCTGAATATAGGAGGATCGCTATGAGTTTGAGCTGCATATTGAGGTCTGCACAAAACAAAACAAAATAAAAGAACAAAACAAAACAAAAATGATAGGCAAGCAGGTCAAGCTTGTGCTTGCGTACTCTCCTCTCAGGCATTTCAGTTTGCACTGCTTTGGACATTGACAGCCCTGAGGTATAAATATGATCCATTCTCCTCTTTGGTTTCAGGGATAAGATAGAAAAGAGCAAAAAGCACAGGTGTACCTGGCAGAGTTTTACTCACACTTGGGGACATATGTCCATCTGTCAGAACTCTGATGTTATGACACATCTGTCCACCTGTCAGAACTAGTTATAAGTTGTAAGTTTTTTTAACAGAGAAGTGATGGGAATAGTTCACTGTTACAAATCCACTATCCTCCTATGTGAAAGAGGATGGTGAATAAAGTTTGGGGCAGGGCAATTAAGGCAAAACAAACAGATCACTGGTGACGCCAGACAGGTGCTTTTTAATTTGGAAAATTTTCAGAAAATTTTCTGCCCTATTAAAAAGTTCTACGACTATATAGTGCTGTAGCTTGTAACAAAGTATAATTTAAGCAGACATAGTCTGAGGTTCAAACAAGACTCAGAGTTTCACTGAAGTCTTTCTTGAACTATTTCTTAGACCTGGATGGTGGGCTTTTATGATGGTACATAGGGTTTGGAGAAATAGGGGATGGACAGAGACAAGGACAGACAAACAGAGGCAAAGACAGAGAGACAAGCAGAACAAGAGAGAATTGGTTGAAATCATTCTGTTATTTGCAAATAACTCACTGTGCTTTTGTGCTTTCCCTTAGTTGCTTGCGGCCAGCCCCCTATTGTAGAAAATGCCAAGACCTTTGGAAAGATGAAACCTCGTTATGAGATCAATTCCTTGATCAGATACCACTGCAAAGACGGCTTCATTCAGCGCCACCTTCCCACTATCCGGTGCCTAGGGAATGGAAGATGGGCACTGCCCAAGATTACCTGCATGAACCGTAAGTGGTCCTTTAGAAAGAATGGACAGCCGTGCTCTAACGACTACTAGCCACCTTCATTTTGCGGCTTTGGTGTTGGAGTTCGGGTGTATGGAGCAAGTAATGTTGTTGTGTTTTCTTTCTTTCCTTCCATGTAGCTTCTGCATACCAAAGGACTTATTCTAAGAAATACTTTAAAAATTCCTCATCAGCAAAGGACAATTCAGTAAACACAGCAAAACACGATCATCGCTGGAGCCGGAGGTGGCAGGAGTCCAGGCGTTGATTCCTCAAATGGCAAACATAAGTTTTCATCATTTCAGCCAAAGTCCTAACTTCCTGTGCCTTTCCTACCACCTTGAGAAGTGTTATCAGTTGTTTTCGATTTGGGGGCCACCATCAGGCCATTTGGGGTTGAGGTGCTCCCAAAACATTTTAAATGACAGTCTTGGCACCCACAAGGACAGCAAAGCGAAGCAAGAGTGAACAAGGCAGAAAGTGATCGTTTCCAGCCCGTCTCGTCTCCTTAGGGCTCGCTTGGCCTCTGGCGCAGGCTGTGTTACAGCATCTACCGCCTACTGTACTATTTAAAAAGCTCCATTTCAGCGCCGGTGGCCGTGTAAATAAGATGATTTAATGTTGATTCTACGCCTGTATATAAAATAAAATGTCACACTGAATTCGGGCATATTTAATGATGATTATGGAGCCTTCCTGGTCTGTAATCATGGGTCCGGCTGCTCTGGGGTAGATTGTTTAGGTTGGAAATGGTTTCACTTGCCCTTTGGCTGGCAGCAAGACAGAGAACAGCTTTCTCTGGACAAGTAGCAAGCACCATCTTGCTTGTGTGTGCCCAGCCACATGCACAGTGGCTTCACGCCAGGCCGAAGCCTGGCTCGTGGGACTCCAACGCGGACTCTTCTTTGCTGCAATCCTTTTCCTTCAACTCGCACGGGAGGCCCAAATGGAGGACTTTTTCTAAGACCAGGAGCATTTTTTTAGGGGACAAAGTGCTAATTATTAACTCAACCAGGTGTACTTTCTAATGGCTTTCATAACAATAACTCTGGCAAGATTACATAGGGATCAAGACTTTTTAATGGGTAGAGACCATGGGTTCAAGAGGGTGGGGGATTGTTAAAACAGCACACATGCAAAAAATTTTGTATATATAACCATTTTAATCTTTTATAAAGTTTTGAATGTTCATGTATGAATGCTGCAGCTGTGAAGCATACACAAATAAATGAAGTAAGCCATACTGATTTAATTTATTGGATGTTATTTTCCCCAAGACCTGAAAGTGGATATAGTGCACTAGTTATTTTTCAGTGTTAGCTTGATATTTTCCTCACACAGTTTGGAACCATAGAATGTAGGTACTTTGTCCCTGATTAAATAATGTGATGGATAGAATACATTAAGTGCTTCTTGTGAAAGAGTGGGGAAGTGTGTAGCTTTTGGCAAGTGGTGTTTGGCCATCCTACACAAGGTGTCTGTGCAGGCCTCACCTGGGCCTTTTGTCCCATTCGGTGGAGTGTATGTGTTGAAACTTCTTGTCTCCTCACACTCTATTTTCTCACTTCTGTTTGAATAAAGAGACTGCTGGAGATGACTCTGAATTATTATCCACTTAATTTAATGGTTAAAGAAAAATCTGTAATGGAAAGAAAGCAAGAGGAGTAGGCAGCAAATAAAATGACAAATGCTTGAAGAGAGAGATGCTTAACCTGAGTTAAGCAATGCATAGTGTTCCCAGGTGTGGTGCATCTTGGGGAGGTCCAAGTGATGTAGAGCTTTTGTGTGCTTAGGGAGCAGTTAGCAGTTTAATGTTTTTTAAGAAAAAAGAATGAAAATTAGATAAAGAGCAGACAGGTTGGCCCAAGGTGAACAGCCATGAAACCTCCTTGGTCCAGAACAGAGAAGTGAGGCTCACAGTTGTATGCAGTGCATTTGAGCTGCCAACTCGGTCCCCTCACCCAGTGTACCCCCCCGGGCTCTGTGGCACGCACCCACACTGTGTTGGCTTGCTAGGTCTTTATTTTCCCTCTTCAGTACAATGCACATAATACTCTCCTGTATTTATATTATGACGTGTATAGTGTAAAATGTGAATGATTTTTTTTTTTTTTTTGTGAAAGTCTAAACCTTTGTAACTTTTTATGTTTGCTTTTGTTTCACCAAAGAAACCTAAAGTCCTTCTTTTACTACACTGTGATCTGTCTGGTTATTTACAACTTTAAACCTAAGTGTGCACCAACATTTTCATGACCTGATTCCATCTTGGAAAACGAGCTGCCAACTTAGGTAAAATGATTTTTACTGCAGTCAAGAGATTTTACCCAGGTGCCTGCAAAAAGCAGACTAACCCTTGGGAATGTCTTCTTCTCCATATTATGTAGTGATTTCAAATCTGAAAGAAGTAGGAAATATGAAAAGTTGATGCACACATTGCACACTGCTTCTCGTGAGTGAGGCCACATGTTTTACATGCATACCTCCCATCTGATGGCGGGGCAGATGCCGAGAAATCAAGTTATTTGTTGAAAGGTTCTTCCGTTGGTGTCCAGTGGAAGCAGATAATTTCTGAGACCTTGCATGGTGTTTTCACAGTAAACATTCCTGCTGGGTACACCTTACCTGAATAATTACCAAAAGACATAAAAAGTCAAGCCCTCATCCATTTGGCTGCCAATCATTCTTTCATTTTTATTCACATACTATTTCTTAGGTACTTTGTATGTGCCAGGTGCAACTAGGCCTTGAGGATTTAGCATGGATGAGTGAGGCGGATCTCTGCCTTCAGCGTTTATACTGAGTGCATCCCGTGAGAATCACTTGTAAGCTCAGTTATTCAGCTTATTGATGATCTGGAAGGGTGATTCCATTCTGCACTTCGTAGTGGCATAGAAGATACCATAAAGGGCAAAGTAGTTCTGAAAATTACTTTGTGGTTTTTTTCTTAGCATATCAAAGTTTTGCAGGGAATTGGGCATGAATAGAAGCAAAGAAATTAATTTCTTTTCTGAGCTGTTGTTACCAGGGTGCAGCGTGCCATTTCTTTTATACATGCTAAATAGAAGTTATTCAAGGAAGTAGACAAGAATTTAGATTACCTGTAGAAATGTACCTTTATTAGATTTATAAAAAATTATTGATTGATTTAGGTACTTACAGTGGAAGATGTAGGATATTCTGAATACCAGGTCAAGGTGAGAAGTTAAAGGAAATTGTGCTAATTCTCGTCAGCAAGGGGTACTTACATGCATTCCTGTGCCCATTGACTCATTAATTCGAGAAAGTCAATGACCTGGGATTCCAGGTGAGAGGAGGGCTCCAGGGTGGCTAGACCCAATGAGAGGGAAGAGAGATTGTACAGGGAGGGACATGCCAGTTTAATGTGATAGTAAGTAGGACTTTGGTGACCTTAGAGAATGTCCAGTATGAAGGAGCAGCAACGGGATTAGTCCATTGTCTGTTGTCTCAGAAATCGTACATTGTGTATAATGAAGTTAAGAGATTTGGGGATCAATAGGAAGAAAACCACATAGATTTTAAAAATATTAGTAGTTGATTTTGCTTATGACTGTTAGCCAAGAAATGTTTAAAAGAAAGAAAATGTGTGACATGTGCTCGGTGTCTGCTTTTAATGTGTTTCTTTTCATGTTCCATGATTGTAGAAATGCGGAGAAATGGTTTCTCAAGAGAAAGGGTCACCATGATGGGTGGGCACACCAGCTGTGCATTTTTCTTCTCTGTATAGTGTCATTTTCATTTGCTAAACAAACTAGAATAATTCACCCAAACAATTCATTTCTGAAACCAGTCTAAACAAAAAGTTTAAAGGTCCTTGAAGAAGTTATCCAGGACTGCACAATTATTAATTGTTTCTGTATGTTTGGATCCTAGCTGAAAAGAAAAAGCAAACACCAAAATAGTGCGATAATACCTTTTGTTGAGATATTTACAGAATAAGCAAAGTCTGGCTTTTAGTTGGAATTTAATTGTGAGTTTTGTTTGAGTCCACCAAATGATCCTTGCCAAGCATGTGAGGTTTACTGCCTTAGGCAGTTACTCCTAAGTGTGATTTTTGATGATGTTTTCTCTCAAAATTTTAAAAATAGGTACCTCAAAGATTTTAAGTTATCATCAAAAACTTTTTTATCATAAACAATGATAAAGGGTGTTACTTGGGGCATATTTCAAACATTACTATTCTAAAATGAGCATAACAAAATTCTTTTAAATATATTGGACAGATTGAAGCAGGGTTTGATGTGTGTGTACCATTATCCTTCAAAAGAATATATGAAGAAAACTTTTCTTTTTGGCAGCCAGAAATGTTGTACTTCTCTCATGTTTCAGATTACTTTTTGTCCCACAGAGTATTATCCACTTTGATATATTTAAAAATATTCTTTGATTAAGCTACCAAATATGTATCTGAAGGCCCAGATCACAATTTATACTTGAAATTTGAAAATTAATTTTTCTTATGAGCCTAATCTATAAAAGTTAACAATTTCTTCAACTGAGTCCATTGTGATTTACTGATGTACAATAGATAAAACCAATAAGCAGTCATTACATAATTTGAAAGTAAATGTATAAATTATAACATTTTATTAGAAATGTATCTCAAGGTTCTGAGCAGAGTTGCTTTCTCCAGCTAATGACGTTTCCACAGATAAATATCACTTAAAAGTAGACTGAGACATGGATTAGCACACCCTATTCCTGTTTTTATGGACATAAACCCTAGGAAATCTTGTGTAGTAAGTGAGCAACTATATATGATTGTTTTATTACACTTTGCTATCCAAATTGTAAAGCAGTCTCTGACTTCCGGCCAAGAACCACCCAGTGATCTGGCAAACTGTATCTTTAGTTACCTCTCAGTTGATGTCATTGGTGAAGTTTTCTTTAATCTTTCCATAAACTCCTTGCTAAAGGGGAAAAAAAGTGTTATCTTGTTGGAAGAATCTTTTTTTTTTTTTTTGCAGAACAGGGTATATGAACTCAGGCCCTTGTGCTTGCCAGGGAAGCGCTTATTCCACTGAGCCATCTCCCCAGACCAGAATCATTCATTTTTAACTTCCTTGTTCATTCACAATTTTTACATTCCATGCTAATGCCTTCGAAGACCTAGGGTGCACGGGAAGTTGAAGTTCTTATGGTTTTCGGTTGTTTTACATTTTCATGTTTCCATTAAATGGCACACTAGTCTTTGTTGTTCAGAGTTTGTTTTCTTTTTTTTTTTCTTTTTTTTTTCCATTTATTTTTATTTTATTAAAATACAAATGTCAATCAGACAGTTTCAAGACACCTTAACCATACAGAGTCGATGAATTAATACATT